>CABHPP010115455.1:522-32193 GCA_902168425.1 Peromyscus attwateri
CAATCTGTGTGTTCGATACAGAAAAGACCAACAGAGGTCCTATCTCATCCATAGCCAGTAGGCTAAAGGCAACTGAGCCATTCCCTTCCTTAACGAGCCATACTGTACATTGGTGTCGTTGTAAGATAGTATCCCAAAAGCATCTGGAACTTGAGTTTATAAATTTATAATTTTCAAAGCCAAACGAGATGTATATAACTACTGAATTAAATTTATCATGCCCCATAGAATGAAAGATTAACTAACTGTGGTAGCTACTTTTGTTGCCAGGGTCTCCATTGTGCTAGCTGTAGTAAGCAATTATGAAATGGTAATCCCAGAAAGAGTAGCAGTGGTGGGCGCTATTGCTATAACGGCAACAGCGGCAGCAGCAATGTCAAATTCTCTTCTGGATTGTGTGGACATCCACTGGCATGGATACAACTCCAGTAACATGTACTACCAAGGCCCATTTTTCTTGATCCCAGCACAACTTTAGCTGGCAGCTCTTCTGGAGAATCCAATCTTATGGTTACAGTTCCTAGGCTTACATTAATGCTTGCCAAAGCTGGCGATGTTGGGCTCTCAATCTCCATTGACATCAGAAGGATAGATTTTTTCATGAAGACCCATTAGTTCTCTGTAATGTTGGGCTTCAGCAGCAGCCATAGGGCATGTTCAGTGCTCAGGAATCCAAAGAAGAACCTCATTGTCCTGAGGAAAGACATAAACAGAACCCCAGGGCCACACCAACACTAGATCGGGTCTCCTCCACATGCTAGTAGAAAGATCCTTCCATTGTTCCAGAGGGTGAATTGCCACAGGAGCTCTCCAGTGCTTGTCTGCATCAGATATTCCAGCAGAATCTACCGATAAACTCCAGTAGACTCCACCGATAAAAAATTTAAAATAGTCTGATTGTTCTTTATTTTATATCTAGAATCCACTTATGAGTGAGTACATACCATGATTGTCTTTCTGGGATTGGGTTACCTCACTCAGGATGATATTTTCTAGTTCCATCCATTTGCCTGCAAATTTCATGCTTTCATTGTTTTTCTCTGCTGAGCAGTACTCCATTGTGTATATGTACCACATTTTCTTAATCCATTCTTCAGTTGACGGGCATCTAGGTTGTTTCCAGGTTCTGGCTATTACAAATAATGCTACTATGAACATAGCTGAGCATGTATCTTTGTGGTAGGAATCCGCATTCTTTGGTTATATGCCCAAGAGTGGTATTGCTGGGTCTTGAGGTAGTTCAATTCCTACTTTTCTGAGAAACCGCCATACTGATTTCCACAGTGGTTGTACAAGCTCACATTCCCACCAACAGTGGAGGAGTGTTCCTTTGCTCCACATCCTCTCCAACATTGACTGTCATTGGTGTTTTTGATTGTAGCCATTCTGACAGGTGTAAGGTGGTATCTCAGAGTCGTTTTGATTTGCATTTCTCTGATGATTAAGGATGTTGAGCATTTCTTTAAATGTCTTTCAGCCATTTGTAATTCTTGTTTTGTGAATTCTCTGTTTAGCTCTTTAGCCCATTTTTAATTGGATTGTTTAGTATTTTGTTGTCTAGTTTCTTGAGTTCTTTATATACTGTGGAGATCAATCCTCTGTCAGATGTGGGGTTGGTGAAGATCTTTTCCCAATCTGTTGGCTGTCTTTTTGTCTTATTGACTGTGTCTTTCGCCTTGCAAAAGCTTCTCAATTTCGAGAGGTCCCATTTATTAATCGTTGTGCTCAGTGTCTGTGCTGTTGGTGTTTTATCTAGGAAGTGGTCTCCTGTGCCAATGCGTTCAAGAGTACCTCCTACTTTCTTTTCTATTAAGGTTAGTGTAGCTGGATTTATGTTGAGGTCTTCGATCCACTTGGACTTGAGTTTTGTGCATGGTGACAGATATGGATCTATTTGTAATCTTTTTCATATTGACATCCAGTTATGCCAGCACCATTTGTTGAAGATACTTTCTTTTTTCCATTGTATAGTTTTGGTTTCTTTGTCAAAAACCAGGTGTTCATATGTACATGGATTAATGTCAGGGTCTTCAATTCGATTCCATTGGTCCGTATGTCAGTTTTTATACCAGTACCAAGCTGTTTTTATTACTATAGCTCTATAGTAGAGTTTGAGGTCAGGGATGGTGATGCCTCCAAAGGTTGCTTTATCGTATAGGATTCTTTTAGCTATCCTGGGTCTTTTGTTTTTCCATATGAAGTTGAGTATTTTTCTTTCCAAGTCTGTGAATAATTGTGCTGGGATTTTGATAGGGATTGCATTGAATCTGTAGATTGCTTTTGGTAAGATTGCCATTTTTACTATGTTAATCCTACCTATCCATGAGCATGGGAGATCCTTCCATTTTCTGATATCTTCTTCAATTTCTTTCTTTAGACATTTAAAGTTCTTATCAAAAAGGTCCTTCTCTTGTTTAGTTAGTGTTATCCCAAGGTATTTTATATTATTTGTGGCTATTGTAAAGGGTGATGTTTCTCTGACTTCTTTCTCAGCCCTTTTATCATTTGTGTATAAGAGGGCTACTGATGTTTTTGAGTTGATCTTGTATCCTGCCACTTTACTGAAGGAGTTTATCAGCTGTAGGAGTTCCCTGGTAGAGTTTTTGGGGTCACTTATGTATACTATCATATCATCTGCAAATAGTGAAAGTTTGACTTCTTCTTTCCCAATTTGTATCCCTTTGATCTCCTTTTGTTGTCTTATTGCTGTAGCTAAGACTTCTAGTACTATATTGAATAAATATGGGGAGAGTGGACAGCCTTGTCTTGTTCCTGAATTTAGTGGTATCACTTTGAGTTTCTCTCCATTTAATTTGATGTTTGCTGTTGGCTTGCTGTAAATTGACTTTATTATGTTTAGGAATGTTCCTTGTATTCCTGATCTTTCTAAGGCCTTTATTGTAGTTAGAGTTTTTCTGCCTGGCCCAGGGTCAGGACAAATCTCTTTTACCTGTCAGTCCCACAGCCGTTCAGACTCAACCAAGTAAACACAGAGACTTATATTGCTTACAAACTGTATGGCCGTGGCAGGCTTCTTGCTAACTGTCCTTATATCTTAAATTAATCCATTTCTATAAATCTGTACCTTGCCACGTGGCTCGTGGCTTACCGGCATCTTTACATGCTGCTTGTCCTGGCGGTGGCTGGCAGTCAGTGACTCCTTCTGCCTTCCTGTTCTTTTTATTCTCTCTGTTAGTCCCGCCTATACTTCCTGCCTAGCCACTGGCCAATCAGTGTTTTATTAGCAACACATTTGCCATACAGAACATCTCACAGCATTTATCATGAAGGGGTGTTGGATTTTGTCAAAGGCTTTTTCAGCATCTAATGAGATGATCATGTGGTTTTTTTCCTTCAGTTTGTTTATATGGTGTATTACATTGACAGATTTTCGTATGTTGAACCATCCTTGCATCCCTGGGATGAATCCTACTTGGTTGTGATGGATAATTTCTTTGATGTATTCTTGGATTCGGTTTGCCAATATTTTGTTGAGTATTTTTGCATCAATGTTCATGAGGGAGATTGGTCTGTAGTTCTCTTTCTTTGTTGCGTCTTTGTGTGGCTTGGGTATCAGAGTAATTGTAGCCTCATAAAAAGAGTTTGGTAGTGTTCCTTCTGTTTCTATTGTGTGGAACAATTTGAAGAATATTGGTATTAGTTCTTCTTTGAAAGTCTGGTAGAATTTTGTACTGAAACTATCTGGTCCTGGGCTTTTTTTGGTTGGGAGACTTTTGATGACTGTTTCTATTTCTTTAGAGGTTATTGGTCTATTTAAGGGTTTATCTGGTCTTCATTTAACTTTGGTATGTGGTATTTATCCAGAAAGTTGTCCATTTCTTCCTGGTTTTCCATTTTTGTGGAATAAAAGTTTTTGAAGTATGATCTGATGATTCTCTGGATTTCCTCGTTGTCTGTTGTTATGTCTCCCTTTTCATTTCTGATTTTGTTAATTTGGGTGCTCTCTCTTTGCCTTTTGGTTAGAATGGCTAGGGGTTTGTCTATCTTGTTGATTTTTTCAAAGAACCAACTCTTTGTTTCATTGATTTTTTGTATTGTTCTCTTGTTTTCTATTTCGTTGATTTCAGCCCTCAATTTGATTATTTCCTGGTGTCTATTTCTCCTGGGTGAGTTTGTTTCTTTTTGTTCTAGAGCTTTCAGTTGTGCTGTTAATTCATTGATATGGGATTGCTCCATCTTCTTTATGTGTGCATTTAGAGCTATGAATTTTCCTCTTAGCACTGCTTTCATAGTGTCCCATAAGTTTGGGTATGTTGTACTTTCATTTTCATTGAATTCTAGGAAATCTTTAATTTCTTTCTTTATTTCTTCCTTGACCCATTGATGTTTCAGGTGGGCATTATTCAGTTTCCATGAATTTGTAGGCTTTCTATAATTTTTGTTGTTGTTGGAGTCTAACTTTAAGGCATGGTGGTCCGATAAGATACAGGAGGTTATTCTAATTTTTTTGTATCTGTTGAGATTTGTTTTGTGGCCAAGCATGTGGTCAATTTTTGAGAAGGTTCCATGGGATGCTGAGAAGAAGGTATATTCTTTTGTGTTAGGGTGGAATGTTCTGTAGATATCTATTAAGTCCATTTGAATCATAACATCTGTTAGGTCTTTTATTTCTTTGTTAAGTTTCAGTCTTGTAGATCTGTCTTTTGGTGAGAGTGGTGTGTTGAAATCTCCCACTACTAATGTGTGGGGTTTGATGTGCGTTTTAAGCTTTAGTAATTTTTCTTTTATGAACGTGGGTGCCTTTGTATTTGGAGCATAAATGTTCAGA
Source organism: Peromyscus attwateri (assembly GCA_902168425.1). Taxonomy (NCBI): domain Eukaryota; kingdom Metazoa; phylum Chordata; class Mammalia; order Rodentia; family Cricetidae; genus Peromyscus; species Peromyscus attwateri. The sequence continues at coordinate 5,312 of CABHPP010115455.1, forward strand.
ATTGAGACTTCATCTTGGTGGATTTTTCCTGTGATAAACATGTAATGTCCATCCTGATCTCTTTCGATTGATTTTAGTTTGTAGTCTATTTTATTAGATATTAGGATTGCTACACCAGCTTGTTTCTTAGGTCCATTTGCTTGGAAAGCCTTTTCCTAGCCCTTTACTCTGAGGTAGTGTCTGTCTTTGAAATTAAGGTGTGTTTCTTGTATGCAGCAGATGGATGGATCCTGTTTTCTTATCCATTCTGTTAGTCTGTGTCTTTTTATAGGTGAGTTGAGACCATTGATATTGATGGATATTAATGACCGGTGATTGTTATTTCCTGTTATTTTTTGTGGTCGTGTTATGTTGTCCTTCTTTGGTGTTTGTTGGTGTGGGTTTATCTATTGCCTGATTTTTCATGGGTGTGTTTAGCTTCTTTGGGTTGGATTTTTCCTTCTAGTGCTTTCTGTAGGGCTGGATTTGTGGATAGGTATTGATTAAATCTGGTTTTATCATGGAATATTTTGTTTACTCCGCCTATGTTGATTGAGAGTTTTGCTGGGTATACTAGTCTGGGTTGGCATCCGTGGTCTCTTAGTGCCTGCATAACATTTGTCCAGGACCTTCTAGCTTTCATAGTCTCTATTGAGAAGTCTGGTGTTATTCTGATGGGTTTGCCTTTATATGTTACTTGGTCTTTCTCCTTTGCAGCTCTTAATATTTTTTTCTTTTATCTGTATGTTTAATGTTTTGATTATTATGTGGCGAGAGGACTTTCTTTTTAGATCCAGCCTATTTGGTGTTCTGTAAGCTTCTTGTATCTTCATAGGTATTTCTTTCTTTAGGTTAGGAACGTTTTCTTCTATGATTTGTTGAATATATTTTCTGTGCCTTTGAGTTGGTATTCTTCTCCTTCTTCTATCCCTATTATTCTTAGGTTTGGTCTTTTCATGGTGTCCCAGATTTCTTGGACGTTTTGTGTTACGACTTTTTTGTCTTTAGTGTTTTCTTTGACTGACGAATCTATTTTCTCTATTGTGTCTTCAGTGTCAGAGAGTCTCTGTTCCATCTCTTGTATTCGGTTGGTTATGCTTGTTTCTGTAGTTGCTGTTCATTTAGTCAGGATTTCTATTTCCAGCATTCCCTCAGCTTGTGTTTTCTTTGTTGTCTCAATTTCTGTTTTCAGATCTTGGAATGTTTCTTTCATCTGTTTAATTATTTTTTCTTGGCTTTCTTTGATTTCTTCCCATTTTTTGTTTGTTTTTTCTTCTATTTCTTTAAGGGAATTTTTTATTTCCTCTTTAAGGAAGTTTTTCATTTCCTCTTTAATGGAGTTTTTCATTTCCTCTTTAAGAGAATTTTTTATTTCCTCTTTAATGGAGTTTTTCATTTCCTCTTTAAGGGAATTTTTTATTTCCTCTTTACTGGAGTTTTTCATGTCCTCTTTAAGGGAATTTTTTATTTCCTCTTTAAGGGTATTTTTTATTTCTTCTTTATGGGCCTCTATCATCTTCTTAAAGTCCTTTTTAGGATTGATTTCTTCTGTTTCTTCTGCCTTGGTATGTTCAGGACTTGCAATTGTAGAGTTGGTAGGTTCTGGTGTTGTCATATAGGTCTTTATGTTGTTGCCTGTATTTTTCCGCTGGCGTCTACTCATCTCTTTCTCTGCTCAGTACAGATGGTGTAAGACCCTAACCCTTCAGGCTTACACCTCCAAGCTTCAGAAATGAGAAACTTCAAACACCAGGAAATGAGAAACTGAATATCTGGTTCCCAGAGCAAGATGACCACCCCTATTCTCAGTCGGTGAAGTGTATACTTACGATTCTGGTGATCTGGTTCGGTGGATGGGTGGTGCCTTCTTCTGTGTTCTGGGGTCACGTTTTGCTCATTCATTGACTCCTCAGCTGATCTTGTTTCCTCAGATTTCAAACTGTAGGATTCTGAATCCTCTCCCGGATGGATTTCAGCTGAGCGGGGTAGTTTCACCAGCACCTCCAAGTTGTTGGGTTTTGCAGGATCAGCAGCTGGGCTCTGGGTTGGCCTCAGACAGAGTGTTCTGATCCGTTCTGGTTCCGTCTCATGGAGATGGCTCCTTCTCTGGGTGTTGGGATTAAAGGTGTCCCTGTTCCAAGCTCTTGATTAAGATCTTGTTTTCACCAACTCTTTGGCGGGTAATAGCTCAGTTTTTGGTCTTTATTACAACTGCGCTTTAGCAGATACGTGTGCTCCACCTGCCTCAGCAGCGGCGTGCTGCCGTGCCCCGCCTCCATTTGGAAGCTTTTTGACCTCTCAGACTGCAAAGAAGTTCTGCATTCAAACACTTCACCAGTGGGAGTAATTTGGGGAGTAAAACGTTAATAACTGTTTTGTATCTGAAACTGAAATATTAGCAGTTAATATTATACCACTGTTATTTAGTGTTTGTAGCAGAAGACAGTATAATACAGTGCATTGGTTTTCAAAACATAGTTTGCTGAGCACTGGAAGGAGGGAGGAAATGTCCCTAAAATCTTTATAAACTGTGAAGTAAAATTCATAATACTAAAATCTTTTCTGTCTCTGCATTTTCCTTCTTTGATACGTTCCTGGTGTATTATTTCAAGGACTACATGATATCTGATGTTTTAACGAGCAGATTACTGACACAGATGTGACAGGGTGTTATTTGGATTGCTGTGGGAGAACTATCAGATATCATGATCAGTTGTTTACCTGCAGGGGATACTATGAACCAACCAGGCAAGAATTGTCGACTAGCGCAATGGTAGCAAGTTACTAATGGAGGAACCACTCATGAGATTTGAACCCTACTCCACAGGAGGAAATCCACATCTGGTGCTGTAAGCTTCATCCAAAGCTCATGGTGGAAAGGTCAGAGTCCATGATAAGTAGTTATTTTTTGTGAGTTTACTGAGGTACTGCCTTGGCCATGAGTAAATAAGACAACTAAATATAATGACAGCTCTCCCTAATTCCTGACTTCATACTTGTAATAATTTTTTCTTTTGTCATGTCAAATCTAACCTGCCATTAATGAGAAACCCAATTTTAACTTTTCCAGTCAGTGTTTTCTTAAAAGTATTTGCAGTTCTCTTTCTTTGAGCTTTGCCATGTTTTCACTTAATTGCATGCTATATTGGCTGTGTCTTTAGTTATTTCACCTGTGGGTACATCTTGACATCAAACTAGCTGGTAAGAGTCTCATAATCTCAAGCAGTTTAATGAGTTTTTTCTCTTTTCTTGCTAATTTTCTGTACAATACAGTGTGTTTAAACATTTTTTGAATGAATGAACCATAGCCCAATGAAATTGTACACGTAATCCTCACATATTACAAATTAATGGCATATTTAAGCACCTATCATATTTTCAGTATTGTTAATTTAAACATTAAATATTTACCAATTAAAGTCTAAAGTAATAATTTTCCATGAAGCAATTGTTTAACTGAGCATAATAAATTAGCTATTATTACAAAGAAACAGGAAAACAATAGAAAAGAATGAAACAAAAATATTTTATACTGTTAACTCCATTAGCAACAATTTGAAACAAATATATCCTCTCAGTTTTTCTGTATATGTGCATAATTGCAAGAAATAGTCTGTTACTAAAATACCACATTCAAGAATATGTGGTCTATTTCTGTTCATTCACTACGTGACTCTAGCTATATAAGGCTACATATTCACAAATATTAAATACAGACAAAACTTGAGTCAAAACCATATATTGATTCTTGGGTAAATTTCAAAGGGGATTAACAAAATTCCTGGGAAGGAAGTTATCATATCGTTTTTTTTTGGCAAATCACATACTATGAATCATAAAAATTGTAAAAAAAAAAAAAAAGTTAAATACAAGCACAAGAAAGTTATACAGTGAACCAAAATATAATCACAAATAATAAAAGGATCACATGTGCTGAGACTAGATTGTAGGAGTCCTCTGTATTTGATGCCAGCAGTAAGCCTTATATTAGGAGTGATCTATTGCTTGGTAGCTCAATTTACTCAGATCTTGATACTACATACTTCCCAAGTCTATTGATGCGAAGTTAAGCAACAATAATACTACAACTGACTATTTATGCCACTGTGTTTAGATAAGCAGGATGGAGTCACATAAGTGTTTGTAATGGTCTGATATCTAAAGTAGGACAACAAAATCCTTGGGAACTTGTTAACATGGCATATTCATGTTTAATGCTGAAAGAATAATACTCTCTGATTCTATTTTTTCATTTGGTTATTCAGTGACATTTTGGTATTTTTCCCCTGTGCTGCCTCGAACAGCACCTTCCATAAATCTTCATTATAACATGTGTCATGTTATAATATTTATTTAGTTACTGTGTCCCCTTCTCTCAAGCCTGTGTTCTTAACCTTATTTTGAGCCACATAAACTTTGCATATTTGATTAAAGCTCTGGATTTAGGCCACCATGAAGGTAGGAGCATACAGCAATAATCTATAAGTGCACATTCTAGACATACACTGCTTAAATTTGAATTCTAGCTGTTCCAGACTTTGTAACCTTAGAAATGTTAATTAACCTCTGTCCCTCAGTTATCTTATCTGCAATATAGACATAAAAGGAATAGTACACAGATGATAGAACTATGTTTACTTCATACCATGTATCTAATAAGTGATGCATACACATGGATTTGAGTATTTGTTTATAGTAATAAATAGCTTTTGAGGGGGACATTTTTTTCCTGGAATATAAAGTTTTATTCACATGAGACAGGTGACATTAATTTTCTACTTCTAATGTCTGTAATTTTTGTTGTAAAATTATCTGCAATTTAAAAGAAGGAAACTCGGGTTTAGATTTTGAGTACATTTTTAAGCCAACTTCTATAAAGCAATTCTGCAATACTTGAGATGAGAAGCACATAAAAACCCTCAGGTTGTCTGAAATTTTAAATGGATACTTTTATCTTCATTGGGAAAGGAAAAAATGGTTTTATTCTTGCAAGAAAATATAATTTTTTTGTGAAACTTAGTGTCTCCAGTTCTAAAAGTAGGCTACAGGAAACAATTTGATAATAAATATTTTGTTGTTGTTAGAAACCAATTTTGGCATAAAATGTCATTAGCTAACTCAGGTGGTGTTCCAAATATGTTTATTATTTTATAATAAAATATTACTCATATTTGTAGGAGAAATGATATTTAAATTATATATTCTCAAACCCTTTCTTTTGCATTCCCTATTGTCTTAACGAAAAGACTATGAAAGCTACTCTGAAGCATATAGCAGCAGATTTTTAAAATTAAATTCCATAGTCAGCATCCTAATTACTATAAAGCTTAGTTATAAATGCCAATATGACTTTCCAATAACATCATCAGGAGTGCAATGCACTAGAAATAATGGTGCCCCTAGCATCTAAGGTCTCCACCCATTTACATGCTATTCTTGGCTCCCCTTCCTTGTAACTATGGTTACCTTTGCTAAATACACTTTAGAATCAAACTTTTTTGCTTAGAAAACAACAATGCTTCCTCTCTTTGTTGTTCCCAAGACTTGTGCTTCACAGTTACTTTGGAAGCTTTATAATAAACCCATGAATGTCAACAAAGACTGTGATTCTAGAAGCTCAGAATAAAATTCATGATGCTACCTCTTAGTCAATAATCTAGAAACAATTCAATCAGGAACTTTAAGAACTGTACTTTGAAAATGAATTATTTAAAAAAAAAAAGTCCTAGCCAGTACTTTAATCTGATTTCCAAGGCCTTGATTTTATTGATTTGCCTCTGCATACCAATTATGCTAAGGTATTTTAATGAAATTTTGACTTAACTGAGTACCTTTTTAGAATTTAAAATTTTAAAAGACCCTTTTCAAGGTGTCTGGGTGTGAGTTGCTGAAATCTTGCTATGGTCTCTAGGATAGACTTGGCAGTTTCTTTCATATGCATTTATCATTTCTTTCTGTTTTTATTTAAATTTCTTTTATTCTTTTTATATACCAACTACAGATCCTCTGCCCATCCCTCCACCTTTCTCCCTCCTAGCCTTCTTCCCCAGCCCAGCCCCCATCCCCTCCTATAAAAAATAAGATATGTATAAGGACAATGACTAAAAATTTGGACAATACACAAAATATCTTTTTTTTAATTTTATTTTATTTTACAATACCACTCAGTTCTACATATCAGCCATGGATTCCCTTGTCCTCCCCCCTCACGCCCCCCTCCCTTTCCCTTCAGCCCACACCCCATTCTCACCTCCTCCAGGGCAAAACCTCCCCCTAGGACTGAGATCAACCTGGTAGACTCAGTCCAGGCAGGGCCATTCCCCTCCTCCCAGGCCCAGGCAAGCGACCCTGCATAAGCCCCAGGTTTCAAGCAGCCAGCTCATGCAAAGAGCACAGGACCCAGTTCCACTGCCTGGATGCCTCCCAAACAGATCAAGCCAATCAACTGTCTCACCCATTCAGAGGACTTGATCCAGTTGGGGGCCCCTCAGCCATTGGTTCATAGTTCATGTGTTTCCATTCATTTGGCTATTTGTCCCTGTGCTTTATCCAACCTTGGTCTCAACAATTCTCGCTCATACAAACCCTCCTCTTTCTCGCTAATTGGACTCCTGGAGCTCTGCCCAGGGCCTAGCCATGGATCTATGCTGCCAGAACCCTCAGTCATTGGTTGGGTTTCTAGCATGACAATTAGGGTGTTTGGCCATCCCATCAGCAGAGTGGGTCAGTTCAGGCTGTCTCTTGACCATTGCCAGGTGTCTATTGTGGGGGTATCTTTGTGGATTTCTGTGGGCCTCTCTAGCACTTTGCTTCTTCCTCTTCTCATGTGGTCTTCATTTATCATGGTCTCCTATTCCTTGTTCTCCCTCTCTGTTCTTGATCCAGCTGGGGTCTCATGCTCCCCCAAGCTCTCTTTCCCTCACCCCTCACCCTTCATTTCCCCCACTTATGTCCAGGCTGTTCATGAAGATCTCATCCATTTCTCCATCATTGGGCGATCCCCGTGTCTTTCTTGGGGTCCTGTTTTCCAGGTAGCCTCCCTGGTGATGTGAGTAGCCATCCAGTCATCCTTGCTCCACATCTCGTATCCTCCTATGAGTGAGTACATACCATGTTTGTCTTTCTGAGTCTGGGTTACCTCACTCAGGATGATTTTTTCTAGATCCATCCATTTGTGTGCAAACCTCATGATGTCATTGTTTTTCTCTGCTGAGTAGTACTCCATTGTATATATGTACCACATTTTATTTATCCATTCTTCAGTTGAAGGGCATCTAGGTTGTTTCCAGGTTCTGGCTATTACAAACAATGCTGATATGAACATAGCTGAGCAAGTGCTCTTGTGGTATGATTGAGCATTCTTTGGGTATATGCCCAAGAGTGGTATAGCTGGATCTTGGGGGAGATTGATTCCCAATTTTCTAAGAAAGTGCCATATTGATTTCCAAAGTGGCTGTACAAGCTTGCATTCCCACCAGCAGTGGAGGAGAGTTCCCCTAGCTCTACATCCTCTCCAGCATAAGGTGTCCTCAGTGTTTTTGATCTTAGCCATTCTGACAGGCATAAGGTGGTATCTCAGAGTTGTTTTGATTTGCATTTCCCTAATGATTAGGGATGTTGTGCAATTCCTTAAATGTCTTTCAGCCATTTGAATTTCCTCTGTTGAGAATTCTCTGTTTAGTTCTATAGCCCATTTCTTAATTGGACCATTGGGCATTTTGATGTTTAATTTCTTGAGTTCCTTATATATTCTGGATATCAGTCCTCTGTCAGATGTGGGGTTGGTGAAGAACTTTTCCCATTCTGTAGGCTTTGCCTTGTTGACCGTATCCTTTGCTCTACAAAAGCTTCTCAGTTTCAAGAGGTCCCATTGTTTGGTTGTTTCTCTCAGTGTCTATGCTACTGGTGTTATATTTAGGAAGTGATCTCCTATGCCAATGCGTTCAAGACTACTTCCTACGTTCTCTTCTAGCAGGTTCAGAGTAGCTGGATTTATGTTGAGGTCCTTGATCCACTTGGACTTAAGTTTTGTGCATGGTGATAGATATGGGTCTATTTGCAGCCTTCTACATGTTGATATCCAGTTATGCCAGCACCATTTGTTGAAGATGCTTTCTTTTTTCCATTGTACACTTTTGACTTCTTTGTCAAAAATTATATGTTCATAGGTGTGCGGATTAATGTCAGGGTCTTCAATTTGATTCCATTGGTCCACATGTCGGTTTTTATGCCAGTACCAAGCTGTTTTTATTTCTGTGGCTCTATAATAGAGCTTGAAGTCAAGGATCGTGATGCCTCCAGAGGTTGTTTTATTTTACAGGATTCTTTTGGCTATCCTGGGTTTTTTTTTTTTGTTTTTCCATATGAAGTTGAGTATTATTCTTTCCAGGTCTGTGAAGAATTGTGTTGGTATTTTGATGGGGATTGCATTGAATCTGTAGATTGCTTTTGGTAAAATTGCCATTTTTACTATGTTAACCCTGTCTATCCATGAGCATGGGAGATCTTTCCATTTTCTCACATCTTCTTCAATTTCTTTTTTCAGGAGCTTAAAATTCTTGTCATATAGGTCCTTCACTTGCTTGGTTAGTGTAGTGTTACCCCAAGGTATTTTATGTCATTTGTGCCTATTGTAAAGGGTGATGTATCTCTGATTTCCTTCTCAGCCTCTTTGTCAATTGTATATAGGAGGGCTACTGATTTTTTTGAGTTGATCTTGTATCCTGCTATGTTGCTGAAGGTATTTATAAGCTGTATCATGTCCCCGGTTGAATCTTTGGGGTCACTCAAGTATACTATCATGTCAAATAGGGAAAGCTTGACTTCTGCCTTTCCAATTTGTATCCCCTTAATCTCCTTATGTTGTCTTATTGCTCTGGCTAGTACTTCAAGTACTATATTGAATGAGTTTGGGGAGAGTGGACAGCCTTGCCTCATTCCTGATTTTAGTGGAATTGCTTTGAGTTTCTCTCCATTTAATTTGATGTTGGCTGTTGGCTTGCTGTAAATTGACTTTATTATGTTTAGGTATGTTCCTTGTATTCCTGATCACTCCAAGACCTTTATCATGAAGGGGTGTTGGATTTTGTCAAATGCCTTTTCTGCATCTAGTGAGATGATCACGTGGTTTTTTTTTCTTTGAGTTTGTTTATATGTTGGATTACATTGACGGACTTTCGTATGTTGAACCACCCTTGCATCCCTGGAATGAATCCTACTTGATCATGGTGGATAATTGTTTTGATGTGTTCTTGGAGTCTGTTTGCCAGTATTTATATTGAGTATTTTTGCATCAATGTTCATGGGAGAGATCGGTCTGTAGTTCTCTTTCTTTGTTGTATCCTTGTTTGGTTTAGGAATCAAGGTAATTGTAGCCTCATAGAAGGAATTTGGTAATGTTCCTTCTGTTTATATTGTGTGGAACAATTTGGAGAGTATTGGTATTAACTCTTCTTTGAAGATCTGGTAGAATTCTGTGCTGAAACCATCTGGTCCTGGGCTTTTTTTTTGCTTGGGAGACTTTTAATGACTGTTTCTATTTCCTTAGGGGCTATTGGACTATTTCAATAGTTTATCTGGTCTTGATTTAACTTAGGTATATGGTACCTATCCAGAAAATTATCCATTTCTTTTAGATTTTCCAGTTTTGTGGAGTAGAGTTTTTTGAAGTATGACCTGATGATTCTCTGGATTTCCTCAATGTATGTTATTATATCCCCCTTTTCATTTCTGATTTTGTTGATTTGGATGCTCTCTCTCTGTCTTTTGGTTAGTTTGGACAAGGGCTTGTCTATCTTGTTGATTTTCACAAAGAACCAACTCTTTGTTTCATTGATTTTTTGTATTGTTCTCTTTGTTTATATTTTATTGATTTCAGCTCTCACTTTGATAATTTCCTGGCATCTATTCTTCCTGGGAGACTTTGCTTCTTCTTGTTCTAGAGCTTTCAGGTGTTCTGTTAAGTCACTCATGTGAGATTTCTCCATCTTCTTTATGTGGGCATTTAGTTCTATGAATTTCCCTCTTAGCACTGCTCTCATAGTGTCCCATAAATTTGGGTATGTGATGTCTTCATTTTCGTTGATCTCTAGGAGGTCTTTAATTTCTTTCTTTATTTCTTCCTTAACCCATTGGTGATTCAGTTGTGCCTTATTCAGTTTCCATGAGATTGTAGGTTTTCTGTAGTTTTTGTTGTTGTTGAAATCTAACTTTAAACCATGGTGGTCTGATAGAACACAGGGGGTTATGGCAATTGTTTTGTATCTGTTGAGATTTGCTTTGTGGCCAAGTATGTAGTCGATTTTAGAGAAGGTTCCATGGGGTGCTGAGAAAAAGGGTATATTCTTTTTTATTAGGATGGAATGTTCTGTAGATATCAATTAAATCTATTTGAGTCATGACATCAGTTAAGTCCTTTATTTCTCTGTTAAGTTTTGATTTGGGAGATCTGTCCAGTGGTGAAAGTGGGGTGTTGAGGTCTCCCACTATTAATGTGTGGGGTTTTATATGTGGATTAAGCTTTAGTAATGTTTCTTTTACATATGTGGGTGCCCTTGTGTTTGGGGCATAAATGTTCAGAATTGAAACTCTTCATCTTGGTGGATCTTTCCTGTGATGAGTATGTAATGCCCTTCTTGATCTCTTTTGATTGATTTTAGTTTGAAGTCTATTTTGCTGGATATCAGGATGGCTACACCCACTTGTTTCTTAAGACCATTTGATTGGAAAGTCTTTTCTTAGCCTTTTATTCTTAGGTAGTGTCTATCTTTGAATTTGAGATGTGTTTGTTGTATGCAGCAGAAAGATGGGTCCTACTTTCATATCCATTCTGTAAGCCTATGTCTTTTTATAGGTGAATTAAGTCCATTGATATTAAGGGATATTAATGAATGAACCAGGGATTGTTCATTCCTGTTATTTTTTGGTGGTAGTGTGTGTGTGTACTTCTCTTCTTTGGGGTTTACTTTTGTTACTTTTGTGGCTTTATCTATTGCCTGTGTTTTCTTTATCTATTGCCTGTGTTTTTGAGGGTGTGTCTGAATTCCTTAGGTTGGAATTTTCCTTCTAGTGCTTTCTGTAGGGCTGGGTTTGTGGATAAGTATTGTTTAAATCTGGCTTTGTCTTGGAATGTCTTGTTCACTCCGTCTATGATGATTGAAAGTTTTGCTGGGTATATTAGTCTAGGCTGGCATCCATGGTCTCTTAGTGTCTGCATTACATCTGTCCAGGTCCTTCTGGCTTTCAAAGTCTACATTGAGAAATTGGGTGTTATTCTGATGGGTTTGCCTTTATAAATCACTTGGCCTTTTTCCTTAGCTGCTTTTAATATTCATTCTTTATTCTGTATGTTTAATTGTTTAATTATTATGTGGCAAGGGGACTTTTTTGGGGGATCTAGTCTGTTTGATGTTCTATAGGCTTCTTGTATATTCATAGGCATTTCCTTCTGTAGATGTAACCGACCGCCTTATTAAATAAGAAACACAGAGCCAATGTAAAGGTGAAAGCCCAAGAGGTCAGAGCTAGGAGCCTTACCCACTTTCCGCCAGCTAGCCTCTCTCGCCCAGAGACCTCTCCAAAAAGGGAGCTACTTCCTGTGTGTTTGACTTATAAAGAGTTCTGGTTCTTCCTTCTCATTGGTTGCAAACCCAACTATGTGGCTGTCTCGTCACAGCCTCTCTGTACAGACCTCCCAAGTCTTCTATGGTTAGTATTGAGATTAAGGGTGTGTGTCTCCAATGCTGGCTGTATCCTTGAACACACAGAGATCTACCTAGTTCTGCTTACCAAGTGCTGGGATTAAAGGCGTGCACCACCACCGCCCTGGCTTTCCCTATGGCTTGTTAATAGCTCTGACCCCTAGGCAACTTTATTTATTAACATACAAATAAAATCACATTTCAGCACAAATAAAATACCACTATATCCTTCTTTAAGTTGGGAAAGTTTTCTTCAATGATCTTGTTGAATATATTTTCAGTGCCTTTGAGTTGGTATTCTTCTCCTTCTTCTATCCCTATTATTCGTAGGTTTGGTCTTTTCATGGTGTCCCAAATTTCCTGGACATTTTGGTTCATGACTTTATAGGCTTTAGTGTTTTCTTTGATGAATCTATTTCTTCTACCGTGTCTTCAAATCCAGAGATCCTCTCTTCCATCTTTTGCAGTCTGTTGGTTATACTTGCATCTGAAGTTCCCATTCGCTTCCTCATATTTTCTATTTCCAGCATTCCCTTTGTTTGTGTCTTTTTCATTTTTTCTATTTTCGTTTTCAGGTCTTGGACTGTTTCCTTCATTTGTTTCATTGCTTTTTCATGATTTTATTTCAGTGCTTTATTGTTTTCTTCCAGGACTTTATTGTTTTCTTCTACTTTAATTGTCCTTTCCTCTAATTTTTTATAGCGTTCTTCCCATTTTTTTTGTATTTTCCTCTATATAAGCCTGTACCTTCTTCATGATGTTATTCATAAGGCTGTTTTCTTCTGCTTCTTCTAATTTTTGATGTTCAGGTCTAGGTGTTGGAGGAGGGCTAGGCTCTGGTGATGCTGTATTGCTCTTCATTTTGTTGTATGTACTTCTGCCTTGGGAGTCTGCCCATCTCCTTGTGGTTTGTTCTTAGTCTTGTCTGCACACTTGGTCCAGACAGAGCTGACAGATTCAGGAAGTCTCTCTCTCTTGTCCACATGGGAGCTCTCTTGTCCAAATGGGAACTCCAGGGCAGGATGGGAGCTCTTGTCCAGACAGGAAGTCCGGGGCAGGATGGGAGCTCTTGTCCAGAAGGAAACTCCAGGGCAGGATGGGAGCTCTTGTCCAGAAGGAAACTCCAGGGCAGGATGGGAGCTCTTGTCCAGACGGGAGGTCTGGGGCAGGATGGGAGCTGGGGGACAGCCTCTAAGTCTCAGGAAGTGGCTGGGGTCTCAGGCAGATGGGTGTGGGGGCAGGGCGTGGAGATTACAGGGTCTGCTGGGGGTCTTGGAGAAGGGGAGCCTTCCCAGTAGGGCTAGAAGGGACCCTGTCTGGTGGCCAGAGCCTGGGGCCAAGTTGGGCAGGTCTTCCCTGGAGTGGCTGGTGCCCAGGGATGGGATTTAGGCTGAGCCACTACACAAAATATCTTAAACAGAGGTAGAAATGTATAGTGCAACATACAATATGACAATAATATCCTTAATATGTATCAATATACAAAATATTTCAAAAAGGAGTAGAAATAAATGTACAATACAGCAAATATAGTTTTGTATTTGTATTAATATACAAATTATCTTAAATAAGAATATAAGAATACTTTACATTTGTATCAAATATACAAGAATCCATATCAGTGCAAATTATCCAAGGCTGATAGTTTGCTAAAACAGTTTACTAGTAGATAAAATAATCTACCTTAATATACTATACCTATCCATTCCCTTTTTTCTTTTCTAAATGAGAATACTGCATCTAAATTTTATTGTTCCACTCCCATCCATCCATAACCCTGAGAAAAATGAAACCTTTGGGAGAGGGGGTGTCATATTCTTAGAATTGCATCCTGCTGTTGTGGGATCAATGATATCTCTGTGGGGTCCTGTAAGAACACTTAGATAGTTAGGTATCAATAGGGCTAGCTGTATAGTCTTCAGCCAGTCTCATAGTAGTGGATAAAATTATCTGAGATTCTGGCTAGAGGTGTAGTATGATGGACTGTCTCATCTTAGAACTGTCCTGAAGAGTTTTCAGTCCAAAGCTGATCATTGAATGATGATCTTAGGTACAATGGCATCTTTCTGGATTGAGTAGAATCATCATTGTGGGGCTCCATCTTCTTTCTGGAGACTTCAGAAATTGCTACTGGAAAGACATATTTCACTGTGGAAAATTTGAACATTTTTAATATCAAAATGGAAAGTTTGGATTTAGAGTGATTTGAGAAAAGATTTCCAGAAATCAAGGAAAAGCATGGAAAGAAATAGAATCTTGACAACAATGGTCCCTAGATTATTGATTTTCTTCTGTCTCACACTAGTTGGCTCTTCTGATGTGAGACAGAATCTCCTAATTTTTCTTTTAGCAATGTGCTTGGGTTTAGAGAAAGGGAGAGACAACTCCTTCTTTTCTAACCTCAAGCCAGCTTGATTTATAATTGATTCAGGACCAAAACTATTCTAGAGTTAAAGAGATATAGAAGTTAGACTTCGAGATTTTATCCTGTAGAGTATATTGGTACCAATAGGTTCTTCCTTTATGTGATGTACATCTAGGTGTCCAAGACCTCATGATTTCTTGAAGATGGATGGGTATTTCTATTATCCTGTAAAGACAAAAACAGAACCATTCCCTGACCCTTGTTTGCTGAGTTTTTTGTACAACTTATAGAGTTGTCACATCAGTGGATGAGCGATTACTGCTGTTCAAAGTGAATTTTTATTAATTTTGTTGGTATTCATAGCTTTTCCTCTCTTACAGAAACAAAAGCAAAATGGCTTCCCCAACATAGGTTGTATCCTGGTTTCCATTCCAAAGGTAACACATCTTTGAATTAAACCAGTTGGTTTAGCTCAGGAGTTTTTTTTCTGTTGTCCAATGTCTCTCCACAGCTATTGTTCCTTTCTCATCAGCATTGAGAAAATTCAAGGTTAATAAAGCATTGTGTAATCTATTTCTAGGAGTCATTGTTACTTGTTTCTGTTTATTTTAGCATATCCTTCAAAGTTCGATTGGATCTTTCTATAACTGCTTGGCCTATGGAATTGTGTAGTATACCTGTAACATGATTTATATTGTAATAAGCATAAAATTGTCTCACTTTATGACAAATATGCTGGAGCATTGTCAGTCTTCATTTGTACAGGTATTCCCATGTTGGCCATTGTAGCTGAACTTTTCTCCAGTCCTACCTAGCCCATGGTCAGGACAATTCTCTCTCACCCACCAGTCCGGCAGTCACTCAGACTCAACCAAGTAAACACACAGAGACTTATATTGCCAACAAACTGTATGACCGTGGCAGGCTTCTTGATATCTAGTTTGTTTGGTGAGTGAGGTGAAGGAAGAATCTGATGCCAAGTCTCTGGGACTGCACTGGCTTGGGGGGCATAGAATGTGCTCCCAGGGCCTAGGGGCTAGAGAACTGGTCTGCCCAGTCCAGAGATAGGACCTTACCTGTCCCTAAATGGTGCAGGGTGGGCTTATGGCTTTGGTGTTCACTGGTGCTGCAGGGGATGTACAGTTTTAATTTTAATAATATTTTATTAATTCTTTGATAATCTAATGCAATGTATTTTGTTCATATTGATCCTCTCCCAGATCATAACAAACAAGTGAAATAATTTCTATGATAGTTAATTCACATTTGAGGAATACACTACCAGTATATGATTGTAGCTTACATTATTGCCCCTTGTCAAACACCAGAAGAACAAGTGAAGGCTCACTCCTTCAACGAAAGAGGGCTCATATATATGGGCTTATACAGACTCAAGTGGAAAGCACAGAGCCTGCACAGGTCTGTACCAGATCCTATGTGTATATGTTGCAGCTGCTAACTTGGTGGATTTGTGAGACTCCTAGTAATGGGAGTAGGTTTGTTTCTGACTCTTTTGCCTACTTTTGGAACTCTTCTTCCTCTTGGATTGGATTGTCCAGCCTTGAAAGGAGAGCGTTTGACTTGTCTTATTGTATCTTTGTTTTGTACTGTTTGGCTGTTGTGTCTTGGAGGTCTGCTCCTTTCTGAAGAGGAAATGCAAGGGGAGTAAATCTACAGGAGAGGGAAGGGGGTGGGTAGCTAGGAGGAGTGGAAGGAGGGAAAACTGTGATTGAAATCTATGGTAGGAGAGAAAAATATGTTTTCAATTAAAAAGAAAAAGGTCGGGGGAGGAATTAAATACTGTATTATTTCTTCCATGATTCAGTCATGGGTATCTACTATTTATCCTATCTCACTATAAAATTTGTCCTCCCCTTCTTTCTGTTCATACTGAATATCATCTGACGATATGGTTGTCTGCCCTCACATGAACTGATTTGATATTCCCATTCTTTCTTCTTCCTTAGACCATATGACAATATGGTGGTTACTAAACTTCAACAAAATGTGACTCGATGCAATATTTCTCAAAAAGGTGACTTTGCCTCTTGTGATAACTATTATTGGTTGTCAACTTGACTACAATTGGAATTAACTATAACCCAAGCACCTGGGTATGTCTATGAGGAATTTTTCTTAACCAAATCATTTGAGGTGGGGAGACTCACTTTTAATATGGATATTTTCAGGTGGTAAGATCCACATATAATCTGAGTCACACCATCTGCTAGCAGACTATATAAAGGACATGGAAGAAGGAAGCTTGATGTCTCTCTTTGCTTGCTTACTCTCACTCCTTCTGGCAAATCCATTCATTAGAGACTACTTCTTGGATATTCCAGCATGTATAGAAGACAAGGTAATATATCCAGCTTTGTGAACTAAACAATTACTCGATTCTTGAACTTTCCATTTGTAGACAGCCATTGTTGGACTAGCTGAACATCAGCCTGTAAGCCTGTGTGTGTCTGTCTGTGTGTGTGTGTGTGTGTGTGTGTGTGTGTGTGTGTTCAGAGAGTATACACATACACATGCATATATATGAAAGAGAGAGATTCATTCTAAAAGTTCCTCTAGAGGACCCTGACTAATACATATCTGAAGAACATTTGGAAATTTTCTGGGCATATTTTTGGTTTCCATAACCAAGTCATAATTTGTCAGTGGCATCCAGTGGATAGAGACCAAATATTCTCCTTAATATTGTAAACTATATAGGTTACCCAAGTCCATATGATAAAAACTTAACCTGAATAAAAAGATCAACATTATAGAGATTGAGAAATGCTCATCTGGTCAGTTGTTTGTTAGTAAAAGCGAGCTCAGTTTCAAAATGGATTAAAATGCAATGGCTTAGGGATTTCATATTAGGAATAATGGTCTAGAGACAGGATTCACCAGAATTCAGGTGGGCTCCAAAAATGATAAAGTAAAACAAGAAATCAAAAGCTTAAACAATAAAGAAGTTTAAAAATTGGAGAACCTAGAAAGACAAACAAATATGAATCTTTAAAAATTCCATTAATTATTCAAAAATTGAGAGGAATTATCTATGTACTAATAACTAGACACTGAAAAACAAGAAAGTTTCCAAATCAAGAACCTTTAGAAAAGACTCCTTTAGGAAGAAACATATTTCCATAGACATTGTACTGAAAAAACAAGTAAAGTCAGAAGTTATATTGCTGGACTACAGAAATCGTTGTGTGCCAGTTTATGTATATATACATGTAGGCATTTATCAAGTCTTTCTTGGCTAGGTAACTTTCCATTTGATAGGGAGATACAAATGGCTCATGTCCTTTCTTCCTTATAATTCACTATCTTCTAGGGAAATGGAATAGTTAGTCATCAAAAAATAAAACAATATTTGTGGTGGTATTGTGTTCCCCAAAATATTGTGCACCCTAATAATCTTATCTAGGATCAGAGACAGAACAGCCACAATATTAAACATAGGGGTTAGGCAGTGGTAGCACATGTCTTTAACCTTAGCATTCCAGAGGCAGAAATCCATCTGTTCAAGGATACAGCCAAGCATGGTGATTCATACCTTTAATCCCAGAAAGCAAGACTTTAATCCCAGGGAGTGATGGTAGAAAGCAGAAAGGTATATAAGGCATGAGAACCAGAAACTAGAAGCATTTGGCTGGTTAAGCTTTTAGGCTTTGAGCAGCACTGTTCAGCTGAGACCCATTCTGGATGAGGACTCAGAGGATTCCAGCCTGAGGAAACAAGATCAGCTGGGGAATTGGCAAGGTGAGGAAGCTGAGGCTTGTTCTGCTTCTCTGATTTTCCAGCATTCACCCTCAGGTTTGATTTTATTAATAAGAATTTTAAGATTTGTGCTACAAATATTGTATAAGAAATGAGGCAATAATACATACATAAAAATTGTTATCTGAGATCATCAAAAGGTGGAAATATGAAAGACAGACTCATAGGAAAACAATGGACTCTGGTAAAAAGATTAGACAGAATGTAGAAGGTGAAGAAGAAAGAAAGATGTCTCACTTGGTATTTAGTATATCCTGGAATCCCAAAGAATTAGGCACTAAGGAATGCTGAAATTGCTAGGAAACCAGTAGAATAACCACTAGGCAGATAGCAAATCCATCCCTGAATATACATAAAATCTACATAAGAGAATTTGTATTCACACTTCTGAACAACTGTGGAATTTTTCTCTATCTCATTTCCACACTTTTGTAAGTCAGTAGGAGCAAGGATTTGCTGGTGTGGGATGTGCAGTTTTTTTGGAAGGAAACCCACAACATCAAATGTCCAAATTTGTGAGAAAATCCCATATTCCCAAGTTGCTATTTTTCCCTATTCTGTTATTAGCATTCACATTCTTTAAGTTCTTTATCTTTCATATTGGAATTTGAATATATTTATATTGTGCAAAATTTATTCCTATTTCACCTTGAATTTACTAAATAATGCCTAGAATAGATGCATATGTATTCCATTTCCAGAGTTTATTTTGTAATGCTTAATATCATTTCAAATTTATATAGCCTTTTTCTACTAAATGCTGAAAACACTTCAACAGAAAGCTATTTAGGAATTCTGTAACATACTTGAGATATAAATGATGCATGACTACTGAAATTTCAAGGACACATTTTTAAAACATTTTATCAAAAACAATATCAGCTCTTTTCAGGTTTCATTAATACAAATTTAGCTTATCTTTAAATCATTAACAAAGTTCATACTCCCAGTAATGTTGTATATGAATTTGAGGCTAGTTTTAGATTCTGTTTTTAAATTAAGAAATTTTGTCCCCCTGTATTCAATATTGATAACAGATTCAGAGAATATATTCAATGCCCAGAAGTGATGATGACTAGGTTTTTCAGTGTCTATTATTTGAAGAGATTTTGCAAAAAAGGAGTCATGATCTGATGTAAAGAGCATGGTTGTATGCACTAAAAGTCTGGCCAATTTAGTACATATTTATTTGGTAACTATGAATAAGGTTTAAGTTGACTACAAGTAACAAAAACAACAAAACCTTCAGAGTAACAGCAGTATAAATGTTTACAACTTTTTCTTTCCTTGCCAAGGACACATCTCCTGATGTGATCTGGGAATTCTATATTGCATATGCATTGAAGTCAACAGTAAGAGAGAGTAATTACAAAGGATAAGGGCAAAGCAAGTATTCTAGCTGCCCCTTGCAGTGAGTTATTCCTAAGTACCCTTGTGATATGATATGTACACAGAAATTCTATACTCTGGAACTTTGTCAAACAATTCATATCATAATGGAAGTTAGAAAATTTAGTCTCAATTTGGTTGAACATATGCTCAGATAAAAAATTCTATTACCATATAAGGCTAGAGAACCAATGACAGAAGGAAAGTAACAGCTTTGTGCAATAACTATTATCTGCATGTGTCTGCAGTTTGACTACAGGGCTTCTCATTATGTCTTTCAAACTTTTGAATAGAAAATTATATGTTTTGACTTCAATGTTTCTGAACAATTAAGAGTGGAGAGTTGTGTTGAGTGTTCTTCAAGACCTTAAAAATTTCTAGATAATTTTATTAATGGATGGATGGATAGATGGATGGATGAATGGATGAATAAATGATGGTGTAGCTTAGAAATATTCAGAAGAATCTAAGCGTGGTACTAGATTCATGCACTCTGGGAGTCTGAATTCATTATTATGGATTTAAACCAATCATAAAGTTGTTGATCAATACACTTTTTAGGGGAATGGGTTTAGTTATTTAATTATACAATATGATATGCATTCATAAATATATACAACCTTAAATATATATTTGAGCAGATGGCTATCAAATGAACACTAATATAGACTTTATTCAGAACAAAAATGAATACATGCCAGGAATTAGAACAATGCTTATGTTCCTCTACTGCATGCATCATAAATCTCTCCTTAATGCTGAAGACTATAAAGTTTAGAGATAGTTGACTGGATGGTTCCTGAGAAAGAGAGAAAGTGATTCAAAGCTTAGGTGACATGACAATTCCCTTAACACATACAATGTATTTCTAATTGAACATTTCTTTAAGAGAGAGATTCTTGAGCTTCAGGTGTTGAGATGCTGAGTCCGTGAACTGTATCAAAATAAAACTGCAATTTGTGCTAACTTGCAAGCTTATTCTAAGATGTTTGCTTTCTAGGTGTCATTTAAGCAGCCCTAAGTGGATATTCTTTTTAATTTTCAACATTATGGGACTATGTTCAAATAATTTAAAAAAGTATCCTCATTCATTTTTTCATTATATAAACAAGGTTAATATTAAATATTGTGTTAAAGAATGATTACAATGAGGCATAGCTCACATTTTTTTCATGTTTTCCTTTTTACCTATATTTAAGCTGATTTGATCATGTGATTTTTATAAATAGCTTCTTTGTATTAGTATTAAAACTACAATTGTTTTTCTTTCTCATAATTTGATGGCACTAAATTTTCCAATGATTTTAGGATGTGTAAATTATTGATTATCAAACTCAGTAATCACTGTTTCTGTATCTACATACCCAACACTGTCTCCCTGCATGAAATCCAACATAAGAGGCAAACTGTGCTGTATGTCTTGCTCTGGCTAGTAAACGTATACTTTTCTCCCATATTTGTGAAATGATTCACTGTGTTTCTTGGATCACATTACTCTTTCCCTGTTTTAGATTACTATTTTAGGCTTCTTTTTAATACTCATACTTCTAAAACTTTCTACAATGTCTTACTCAGATGGCAAAATTTCTGAATACTTCATTGGGCAGACTGGCTCAATTAGATAAATTCCTTGAATTCTGAAGATCTATTTTATTAGACTTACCAATCTGTTTTCACGTGTGTGTGTGTGTGTGTGTTTGTGTGTATGTCTGTGTGTGTGTCTGTGTGTGTCTGTGTGTGTGCAGGTGTCTGTGGAGGCCAGGAGAGAGCACCAGATCCCTGGAGCTAAAGTCACAGACAACTGAGATTTGCCTAACATAGGTACTGGGACTCAAACCCAAATCCTCTGGAAAAGAAATATTCACTCCCAACTACTGAACCATCACTTCAGCCCACAAATTTAATTTTTATGAGGCATTTTCTGTGATTCTTAAAAATAGGTGTCAGATTCTTCACTTTAACATACCTTAATTGTTTTATTTTCAGTAGAATTATGCATAATAATACAGGGATACTTTAACATTTTTTCCATTATAATAGAATACATAATCAAATACAAAAATTAATCATGTTTGAAATTTTCTTGTAGCCAGTGGATTAGTTTATTTATGTGCTTTGCAGCAAAACTTGTAAGAATTATTCACATATCTGTAAATAATTATTCACCTTTCACATGTTCGCAAGACCATTGCAATCAGGTCTTTGTTTCTAACACATTACCAAAGTTTTACTGTAGCTAGAGTTTTTTTGTCTGGCTCACAGTCAGGACAAATCTCTCTCACCTGACAGTCCCACAGCCGCTCAGACCCAACCAAATAAACACAGACTTATATTGCTTACAAACTGTATGGCCGTGGCAGGCTTCTTGCTAACTGTCCTTATATCTTAAATTAATCTATTTCTATAAATCTATACCTTGCCACGTGGCTCGTGGCTTACCGGCATCTTTACATATTGCTTATCCTGGTGGCGGCTGGCTGTGTCCCCTTCTACCTTCCTGTTCTTTTTTCTTCTCTGTTAGTCCCGCCTATACTTCCTGCCTAGCCACTGGCCAATCAGTGTTATATTTATTGACCAATCAGAGCAACACATTTGCCATACAGAACATCCTACAGCACTTCCACTCCCCCCCCTTTTTTTTAAAGAGGAAGATTTTAGCTTTTATACATCTCCAAAGCCAGCTTAGTATATTTGGGAATTTGGGCGTAGCTTCTCTTACTACTTCCTGCTGGAGGGGGGCGCTGTATCTTATGGTGACACAAAGAAAATTTTGGGATTATGGAGTAGTCCGTGAGGGTGTATTATCTGAGCCAGTTGCCTTGAATCTGTTTTGGATGTTGGATCATCTGGGCCTTGGTGTCATCGGAGACCTTTCAGGGGGTCTTGGCTGATCAAACCTGATGTATCTTAATCTGAAACAAATCCATAGCCTCTGGCTTTCTGTGGAAACAAAAGCAGAGCTTCCTTTCCAAAGCAACATATCCTTACATCCAAATTTTGAAGTCAAGGTATCTTTAAAATATACATATTGGTTTAAATCAGTTACCTTTACAATCAAATATCTCTCTGTGGTTAAGAATCCCAAAGACAACACAATGTAGTTTTTTGTATGATATCTATCTTTATGTGGCTTATATTTTATACTACCTTTACTGTCTCTTTAAAGACTTTATTTTTTAAAACTATCAATTTTTTATATACCTATATATATATTTCTTTATGAAGAGTATGTACATTTTTACACACATTTTAAAGCATTTAAAGTCTTGTTCTATCTGAATCTGTCTTATTGTGAACCTGTTACTTTAAATTGCAGCATTCTAAGACTGAAAGGGCGCTATGGCTGTTGGCTCCGCCCACCTCAGCTTCCCAACATTTACCTCTAGCTCTAGGAGCTATCGTGGGTCTATGCTTTATCCAAGCAGCATGTAGCCCAGAAACCTCCTTTTTTGTTTTGTACTAGCAAAGGCTAAATCCACCATGCAGCTTAATGTGCCACTTGCAGATGCCTCATTCCTGCCATACTGCAGGTCAAACTCGCATGCCAGGAACCTGCCATATAGTAGCTCAAGCCCGCAGGCTGAGGCTAACTTGAGAAAGACAACTAGGAAGCTGTTTTAGCTCCATTTTAGAATCTTCTTTTTACGCTTTCTCAGGTTTTAAGTGGAAATTCCTGCCCCACATTCTGGCGCCATTTGTAGCTAGAGTTTTCCTGCCTGACCCACAGTCAGGACAAATCTCTCTCACCTGCCAGTCCCACAGCTGCTCAGACCCAACCAAGTAAACACAGAGACTTATATTGCTTACGAACTGTATGGCCATGGCAGGCTTCTTGTTAACTGTCCTTATATCTTAAAATAATTTATTTCTATAAATCTATACCTTGCCACGTGGCTTGTGTCACAAAAGTCATCACAAATCACAATTGTAATATCACTACTAATATCTCAACTTCATCTTGCTTGTCCTAACAGCAAAATTATCTCCACTGACACCTTCCTTGTTTTTGTTTATGTTTTGTTTTGTTTTTCTCTGGAAACACTGTCTTTATGTTGCTCCAAAAATGCCACAGTCTTCATTTTCTTTTCTTTCTTTGTCATATATAGCAAGGCTTTGGTTTAACTTCACTCTTTCCTTTTTTGGCCATCATTTTTTTCTTTCTTTTTTTTGTTATTATCCTCTCAAACATTATATCCCTCCCTCCTAATTAAAAATTAAATACATCATTCCCACCTTCCTTTACTTCCTTCAACCCCTCACATGCCAATACTACTCCCTTTCAAAGTCATGAACTATTTTTCTTTGATTACTATTGTTTTGGATACATATAAATGTAATTCGTAAATAAAACCCACTCGGTCCATTTAGTGGTGTTTTCAGGTATGTGGCTGACAACTTGGTGTTAGATAACCTATTAGTGAGCTTATCACTGGGGAAGACTAATTCTCCTTTTCTCAGCAATCATTAATTGTCCTAGCTCTTTATTGAGAGGTAGGACCCTTGGTTGTTTTTTTTTCCCCCCCATCTACAAGGGGATGTCAGTTGGTATTATCTAGTTCAGGTTTTTTTTTAGACAGCCATATTTTTGAGACTGTTGTAAACTGCCCTGTAATTTCTAGTAGACACAATCTCACAGTAGACTTCCCAGTCTTCTGGCTCTTACAATCTTTTAGCTCCCTCTTCTGGGCAATTTCCTCAGCCTCAGGTGTAGGTGTTGAGTTGTAAATGTATCCATTAGGGCTGGGCATCCCACTTTCAGTTGCTGTTATGATTTTCTGTAATGGTCTCCATTTGCTGCAAACAAAAGCTTCTTTGATGAGGAGTAATAGCTACACCTTTCTGTGAGTATAAGGATATCAACCAGCTAGGACTTATGTTGCTCTAGTAAAGAGGTGGTTGTAGGTGCTTCTCTAAGTTCCATGATGCCACTAGTCCTGGGAAGTTGGCTAGATTTATAGTATTAGGCATAGTCTTTCTCTTGCTTAGCCGGCTTTACAATCAATTAAACTAGTCATCTCCAAATTATGCTCCATTTACTTTCTCTATGTAATAATACTCCACTCAGTCTTTGGTCCTTTTTATGATACTCATAAAATCTCACGTATAAATGTATATATTTTAAACAGACAAACCTTAACACATTTCATGAATGAAATCTTACTTTCTACTCCATCCAAATATATCACTAACACCATCCTTTATTTGTCAAAAAATGGCAAGTTATTGTCCCTAACTCATTCTTTTTCTTATATATTTCATTTAATATACTAGAAAATCCTGCATGCTCTATATTCATATCTTTCTGGGTTCTTAGCACTTTCCTCAGTCTTCATTGTTTCTTCCCCTGATCTATTACTTTTTCATTTGAATCTGTGGATATTCTGATATATTAGAGTTTTACCTCATGACCAGATTCTAGGTTCTAAATAATTTGAGAAATTGCATTTGGGTAAGAATCATATTTTTTGTTTATCCTTATGAAGTTTTTTCTTTTTTATTAAGAAATATTTTATTCATTTTACATACCAGCTGCAGATCACCTTCTCTTCCCTCCTCCCACCCCCAGTCTTCCCCTCCAACCCGCCCTCCATCCCCTCCTCTGACAAGGTAAAGCTTCCCATGAGAGTTGGCAGAGCCTGGTACATTCAGTTGAGGCAGGTGCAAGTTCCTGCCCCTGCCTCAAGGCTGTATGAGGTATGTCACCATAGGTAGTTGGCTCCAAAAAAAGCCGGTACATGCACCATGGAGGGGCCTTAAGCAGATCAAGTTACACAACTGTCTTGCTTATGTAGAGGACCTAGTACAGTCCCATGGATGTTCCAAATCTGTTGGTATAAAGTTCATGAGTTCCCACTAGCTTGGTTTGGTTATCTCTGTAGGTTTCTCAATCATGATCTTGATGCCACTTGTTCATAGAATCCCTCTTCTCTTCTCAACTGGACTCCTGGAGCTCAGCCTGGTGCATGACTGTCGATCTCTGAATCTGCTTCCATCAGTTACTGGATGAAGGCTCTATGATGACAGTTAGGGGGCATTGTATTGTCACTGTTGCTGTGTAATGATCCTCTTGTACACTATAAAATTTGTCACTTGAATTCATTTAATAAAACACTGGCTGGCATGTAGCTAGAGTTTTCCTGCCTGGTCCACAGTCAGGATAAATCTCTGTCACCTGACAGTCCCACAGCCACTCAGACCCAACCAAGTAAACACAGAGACTTATATTGCTTACAAACTGTATGGCCATGACAGGCTTCTTGCTAACTGTTCTTATATCTTAAATTAATCCATTTTTATAAATCTATACCTTGCCACATGGCTCATGGCTTACCGGCGTCTTCACATGCTGCTTGTCATGGCGGAGCTGGCAGTGTCTCTGCCTCAGCCTTCCACTTCCCAGAATTCTTCTCCTCTTTGTCCCGCCTATACTTCCTGCCTGGCCACTGGCCAATCAGTGTTTTATTTATTGACCAATCAGAGCAATTTGACATACAGACCATCCCACAGCACAATGTTTCTTCAAGGAACAATGGCAACAGAATGCCCCTTCCTTCTGGAGTATGCAGAAGGTGTGGTAAAGGAAAACACTGGACCAATGAATGTAGATCAACAAGAGACAGGCAAGGTAATCCTTTGCCTCAGTCTTCGGGAAACTCCCAGAGGGGTCTCATGCAGGCCCCCATAGCAAATTCAGTTCAAACCTTTCCTGCAGTCATAGAGGAAACCCCTACTCAGAGCAATTAAATAACCAAGTGCCTATTGGAATAAATCATGCTGGTTGGGATTATGAAACAGAGAGAATAGAAATTTCAAGAAAAAACATAAAATTTTTTGGCAAACTTCTATTAATGAACAAAGACTAAAATTAACAATAAAAATAAATGGTGTTTTGTTGTCTGTTCTTGTAGACACAGGTGTGGATGTTACCATAATTGCACCAGAATTTTGGCATCCAACTTGGCCTCTTCAGGAGGTAAACGTTCAACTGTTAGGAATTGAGATATTATCTCAAGTGAAACAGAGTACAAGATGGCTTGAATGTATACATCCAGAAGGACAGAGAGGTAAATTAAAACCATATGTGACTAACATAGCTATGAACCTGTGGGGTCGAGACTTGTAGCAACAATGGAATACTCAGATTAATATCCCTCCAATCTCAGAAACAAATCATAAACTAGCACATATTTCTGAGAGAAATATTAGAAGATATTATTCTAATGATTGGTCACCAGCCATCCATATTATACAAGAACAGGGCACAACAACTGATGAGCTTCCAAAGACACCAACAGCTCTACCTTTAAAATTGTTAACAGACAAGCCTGTATGGGTTCAGCAATGGCCTTTAACAACAGAGAAACTCCAGGCTTTAGAAGAGCTGGTAGAAGAACAGTTAAATGCTCAGCATATTGAAGAATCAACCAGCCCTTGGAATTTGTTATTAAAAAGAAATCTGGTAAATGGAGAATGGTAACAGACCTTAGAGCAATTAACAAAGTAAATCAGCCAATGGGCTCTCTACAATCTGGAATTCCTTTGCCTACTCTGTTACCAAAAGGATGGCCTCTCATAGTTATTGATTTAAAAGACTGTTTCTTTTCAATACCCTTACAAGAAAAAGACAGAGAAAGATTTGATTTCACAGTGCCTACTTATAATAATTCTCAACC
>CABHPP010115455.1:32293-51575 GCA_902168425.1 Peromyscus attwateri
AGAGAAAGATTTGATTTCACAGTGCCTACTTATAATAATTCTCAACCGGTTAAAAGATTTCAGTGGAGGGTCCTCCCACAGGGAATGTTGAATAGCCCAACTCTGTGCAAATATTTTGTACAACAGCCATTAGAAGTGATACCTAAAAAATTTCCTAAATCTATAATTTATCATTATATGGATGATATTTTACTAGCTGACTCAAATGCAGATACTTTAGAAAGAATGTTTGAAGAAGTAAAGACAATTTTGCCTTGCTTGGGATTACAAATTGCTCCTGAAAAGATACAAAGAGGAGATTCTATTAATTATTTAGGATATAAAATAGAACTACAAAAAATAGACGCCAAAAGGTATAAATTAGGAGAGACCAACTACAGACTCTTAATGACTTTCAAAGATTATTCAGAGACATTTCTCATCTAAGAACTATTCCTGGGGTAAAAAAATGATGAACTAAATAATTTGTTCAAAAGCTTAGAAGGTGACAAGGACTTAAATAGTCCAAGTGAATTATCAACTGAAGCTAAGAAAGAATTGGACTTGGTAGAAAAGAAAGTACATGAAGGGCACATGGATCGTATTGATCCAAAGCTGGATTGCATTTTGGTTATTTTACCTTCTAGGCATTCTCCTATAGGAATATTAATGCAGAGGGAAGATATTATATTGAAATGGATATTTTTACCAAATAAACCAAATAAAAAATTAAAAACTTATGTGGAAAAAATCTCTGACTTGATTTGGAAAGGAAAATTGAGACATCGTCAATTAGCAGGAATAGACCCAGCAGAAATTGTCATACCTTTAACTAAGGAGGACATTGAAAAATATGGACAGAAAGTGAACCTTGGCAAAGAGCTTGCAGTAATTTTTTGGGAGAAATTAACAGCAAATATCCCAAAAGCAAAAGAATTGATCTTATAAAAAGAGCTGATTGGATCTTGCCTCGAATTGTACAGGAAAAACCCATATCTGGAGTTCATACATTTTATATAAATGCCAGCAAACAAG
This sequence comes from Peromyscus attwateri, assembly GCA_902168425.1. NCBI lineage: Eukaryota > Metazoa > Chordata > Mammalia > Rodentia > Cricetidae > Peromyscus > Peromyscus attwateri. The sequence continues at coordinate 33,308 of CABHPP010115455.1, forward strand.
GAAAGGCAGGTTACAATTCAGAAAATTTAAGTAAAGTGGTTCAAAGTCCTTATCATTCATTTCAAAAAACAGAATTGTATGCTATTGTGTTGGTATTAATGGGTTTTTCAGAATCTCTCAACATAGTAACTGACTCTCAATATGCTGAAAGAGTGGTATTACATATTGAGACTGCAGAATTTATCCCTGATGCTTCAGAATTAATTTCACTATTTATTCAGTTACAAGATACAATCAGGAAAAGGAGTTATCCTTTATATATAACTCACATTCGATCCCATACTGGTCTGCCAGGCCCTCTAGCACAAGGTAATGATGAGATTGATAAATTATTGATAGGAAATGTGCTGGAGGCCTCAGAATTTCATAGAGAACATCATGTCAATAGTAAAGGTTTAAAAAAGGATTTTTCCATAACCTGGCAACAAGCCAAAGAAATAGAAAAGTAATGTCCTACATGTTCCTTCTACAATCAACCTCCATTACCATCAGGATGTAACCCAAAGGGTACTCAGAGGAATGAAATCTGGCAGATGGATGTGTTTCACTTTGCAGAATATGGAAAATTGAAATGTGTATACCATACCATCCATACTTATTCAGGATTTCAATGGGAAACTGCTTTGAGTTCTGAAAAGGCTGATTCTGTAATCACTCATTTGCTAGAAGTTATGGCCATCATGGGTATACCTACACAAATCAAAACTGACAATGCTCCATCATATGTCTCTGTTAAAATGAAACAGTTTTTTGCTTATTACAATATAAAGCATATTACAGGTATACCACATAATCCTACAGGTCAAGCAGTTATAGAAAGATCAAAAAGAACTCTGAAGCATATGCTAAACAAACAAAAAGGGGTAACAAAAAAACAGAAATAGACTTCATAATGCTCTATTAACTTTGAATTTTCTCAATGCTAATAAGAAAGGAACAACAGCTGCAGAGAGACATTGGATAATAGAAAAAAAAACTATAAAATTAAATCAGCCTATATACTTTAAGGATGTGCTGACCTCAGAATGGAAATCGGGATATGTGTTATGTTGGGGATGAGGTTTTGCTTTTGTTTCTACAGGAGAAGATAAGCTATAGGTACCATCAAAATTGATAAAGGTTCGATTTAAACAAGAGGAGGTGATAGTTCATCATCACTGGCCAGTAGCCAGGCAGGAAATATATATATATAAGTGGGGCAATCAAACAATGGATACTGGGATGAAGAAGGGAAGGGATTGTAAAGTCCTGAGGATAAGCAGAGAATCAAGATGGGCATGCCATATTGAGAAAAGATACCAAGCCAAGTGGCAAAGAATAGATAAAAATATGGGTTAATTTAAGCACAAAAGTTAGCTAGTAACAAGTCTGAGCTACTAGCTGAATATTTACAATTAATATAAGCCTCTGTGTGGTAATTTAGAAGTGGCTACTGGAATGGGAGAACTGTGCCTAAAAATAATGCTGAAATGTTTGATAAGAATTTCAATATAAAAACTGAGAAAGCTTTAAAAAAAATGTTTCTAAACCCATAGAAACAAACCCAGCTTCCAATCTCACAGTCTTATGCCAGCCACAGAACAGATGTGTGTCTCCCAACAGCTGCCTGTGAGATGGAACCAGCCACCAACTGCCATGAGCTAAGTAGCATGGCTGGTTCCTGCAGTCTCTCACAAGCCAAACTGTACAGAGAGGCATATCCTAGTAACTGACTGTGAGCTTAAACTGCCAACAGAATCTCTGCCAGCATGCTGCATGGTGGGTGTGGAGTTTTGCTCCTTCAGACAAAAAAAGGATTACAGATATGCAGTAGGACGGATTCAGATGGAAAATAAAACTCTAAACAGATTACGGTGTGTTGAAAATGTACAACGGCTAGGGAGAGAGAAGATAAAGAGTATATACAGTCTTAGAATTAAAAAAATAAAATTTTAAAATAATAAAGTTCTTAAAAGGGGAGTAAAGTAATATTTTTAAAAAGGCATGTAAAGATGGAAAATACACAGATAACCTGGATATAGAATATTATATAATTGTCTTTGTTTTTTTTTTTTGTTGTTGTTGTTTTTTTTTTTTTGAGACAAAATTTCTCTGAGTAGCTTTGGCACCTTTCCTGCAACTTACTCTGTAGCCTAGGCTGGCCTGGAATTCACAGAGATCCACCTGCCTCTGCCTCCCTCGTGCTGGAATTAAAGGTGTGTGCCATCACTACCTGACAAAAATTATTTTCCTTCTATTCTTTCTTTTATTTAATTAAGCTTTATTTAGATTTTTTTAAATTTTATAATTAATTTAATTTTACATATCAGCAATGGATTCCCCTGCCCTCCCTCCTTCTGCCCCCTCCCCCCAATACACCCCCCATTGCCACCTCCTCCAAGGCAAGGACTCAGATGGGGATTCAGCAGAGCCTGGTAGATTAAGTTGATGCATGTCCTGTCCCCTCCTCTCTTTACCTAGGCTAAGCAAAGTGTCCTAGGATAGGCCCTAGCTTCCCAAAAGCTAGCTCATGCACTAAGGACAATTGCTGGCCCTACTGCCTGGGGGCCTCCTAAATAGTTCAAGCTAATCCATTGTCTCATTTATCCAGAGGGCCTGATCCAGTTCCATGGGGGCTCCTCAGCTATTGATTTATAGTTCATGTATTAATAGATTGGCTATTTGTCCCTGTGCTTTTTCCAATCATGGTCTCAATATCTCTTGCTCATATAATCCCTCCTCTCTCTCACCAACTGGACTCCTGGAGCTCCACCTGGGGCCTGGCCATGGATCTCTGCATTTGCTTCCATCAGTCATTGGATGAAAGTTCTATCATGACAGTTAGGGTGTTCAGCCATCCAATCATCAGAGTAGGTCAGTTTGGGCTTTCTCTTGACCATTGCCAGTAGTCTATGGTGGAGGTATCTTTGTGGATTTCTGGGGACCTCTCTAGAACTTTGCTTCTTCCTATTCCCATGGGGACTTCATTTATCATGGTATCTCTTTCCTTGTTCTCCCTCTCTGTTCTTGATCCAGCTGGGATCCCCCGCTCCCCTAAGCTCGCTTTCTCCTGACCCTTGCCCTCCATTACCCCCCTAAACCCCAGTTTGCTCATGTAGATCTCATCCAATTCTCTGTCATTGGGAGATCCCTGTGTCTTTCTTAGGGTCCTCTTTACTAGGTAGCTGTAGCTAGAGTTTTCCTGCCTGGCCTACAGTCAGGACAAATCTCTGTCACCCACCAGTCCCACAGCCGCTCAGACCCAACCAAGTAAACACAGAGACTTACATTGCTTACAAACTGTATGGCCATGGCAGGCTTCTTGCTAACTGTTTTTATATCTTAAATTAATCCATTTCTATAAATCTATACCTTGTCATGTGGCTTGTGACTTACCGGCATCTTCACATGCTGCTTGTCATGGCGGTGGCTGACAGTGTCTTTCTCACTCAGCTTTCTGTTCTCTCAATTCTCCTCTCTGTTAGTCCCACCTATAATTCCTGCCTGGCCACTGGCTAATCAGTGTTTTATTTATTGACCAATCAGAGAATTTGACATACAGACCATCCCACAGCACTTCCCCTTTTCTTTTTTTCTTTAAAGAGGAAGGTTTTAACTTTTACACATCTCCAAAGCCAGATTGGTATATTTGGGAATTTGGGCGTAGCTTCTCTTACTACTTCCTGCTGGAGGGAGGCGCTATATCTTGTGGTTAAACAAAGAGAATTTTAGGATTATGGAGTAGTCTGTGAGGGTGTATCATCTGAGCCAGTTGCCTTGAAACGGTTCTGGATATTGGATCATCTGGGCCTTGGTGTCATCGGAGACCTTTTAAGGGGTCTTGGCTGGTTAAACCTGATGTATCTTAATCTGGAACAAATCCATAGCCTCTGGCTTTCTGTGGAAACAAAAGCAGAGCTTCCTTTCCAAAGCAACATATCCTTACATCCAAATTCTGAAGTCAAGGTACCTTTAAATTATACATTTTGCCCGGGCGGTGGTGGTACATGCCTTTAATCCCAGAACTTGGGAGGCAGAGGCAGGCAGATCTCTGTGAGTTCAAGGCCAGCCTGGGCTACCAAGTGAGTTCCAGGAATGGCACAAAGCTACACAGAGAAACCCTGTCTTGAAAAACCAAAAAAAAAAAAAAATACATTTTGGCATAACTCAACAGCTTTTGCAATCAAATGTTTTTCTTTAGTTATGAATATCAAAGAGTACATAATCTAGATTCTCTGTGTGGTAGCCATCTTTATGTGGCTTATTTTTTATATTACCTTGAGCCTATTGCTTTAAACTGTACCATTCTAAGACTGTAATGGCACTGTGGCTGCTGGCTCCGCCTACCTCAGCTTCCCAACATGGCAGTGATACATTTACCGCCAGCTCTGGGAGCCTTCGTGGGTCTATGCTTCTATCAAAGCAGCATGTAGCCCAGAAACCTCTTTTTTTTTGTTTTGTACTAGCAAAGGCTAAATCCACCACGCAGCTTAATGTGCCACTTGCAGATGCCTCATTCCCACCATACACAAGTCTAGCATGCATGCCAGGAACCCGCCATAGTAGCTCAAACACGCAGACTGTAGCTAACTTGAAAGAGACAACTAGGAACTGCTTTTAGCTCCGTGTGTTTTAGAATCTTTTTTATCAGGTTTTAGGTGGAAACTCTTGCCAACACGTTGGGTGCCATTTGTAACTAGAGTTTTCCTGACTGGCCCAGTGTCAGGACAAATCTCCATCACCTGACAGTTCTACAAGCCACTCAGACCCTACCAAGTAAACACAGAGACTTATATTGCTTACAAACTGTATGGCCATGGCAGGCTTCTTGCTAACTGTTCTTATATCTTAAATTAATTCATTTCTATAAATCTATACCTTGCCATGTGGCTCCTGGCTTACCGGCGTCTTCACATGCTGCTTGTCATGGTGGCAGCTGGCAGTGTCTTTCTCACTCAGCTTCCTGTTCTCTCAATTCTCCTCTCTGTTAGTCCCGCCTATACTTCCTGCTTGGCCACTGGCCAATCAGTGTTTTATTTATTAACCAATCAGAGCATTTGACATACAGACCATCCCACAGCAGGTAGCCTCCCTGGAGTTGTGAGTAGCAGGCTAGTTATACTTTGCTTTATATATAGTATTCACATTTGAGTGAGTACATACCATGTTTGTCTTTCTGAGTCTGAGTTACCTCACTCAGGATGATTTTTTTTCTAGATCCATCCATTTGCCTGCATACTTCATGTGGTCATTGTTTTTTTCTGCTGAGTAATACTCCATTGTGTATATTTACCACAATTTATTCATCCATTCTTCAGTTGAAGGGCATCTAGGTTGCTTCCAGGTTCTGACTATTGCAAACAATGCTGATATGAACATAGCTGACCATGTGCCTTTGTGGTATGATTGAGCATTCTTTGGGTATATGCCCAAGAGTGGTATAGCTGGGTCTTGGGGGAGATTGATTCCCAATTTTCTACGAAAGCGCCATATTGATTGCCAAAGTGTCTGTACAAGATTGCATTCCTACCAAGAGTGGAGAAGAGTTCCCCTTGCTCAACATCCTCTCCAACATAAGCTGTCTTCAGTGTTTTTGATCTTAGCCATTATGACTGGTGTAAGGTGATATCTTAGAGTCGTTTTGATTTGCATTTCCCTGATGATTAGGGACGTTGAGCAATTCCTTAACTGTCTTTCAGCCATCTGAGCTTCCTCTGTTGAGAATTCTCTGCTTAGCTCTATAGCCCATTTCTTAGTTGGACTGTTGGGCATTTTGATGTCTAATTTCTTGAGTTCTTTATGTATTCTGGATATCAGCCCTCTGTCAGATGAAGGGTTGGTGAAGACCTTTTCCAATTCTGTAGGCTGTTGCTTTGTCTTGTTGACCATGTCCTTTGCTATAAAAAAGCTTCTCAGTTTCAAGAGGTCCCATTGATTAATTGTTGCTCTCAGTGTCTGTGTTACTGGTGTTATATTTAGGAAATGATCTCATATGCCAATGTGTTCAAGACAATTTCCTACTTTTGCTTCTATCAGGTTCAGAGTAAATGGATTTTTGTTGAGGTCTTTGATCTACTTGGACTTAAGTTTTGTGCACGGTGGCAGATATGGATCTATTTGCAGCCTTCTACATGTTGACATCCAGTTATGCCAGCATCATTTGTTAAAGATGCTTTCTTTTTTCCATTGTACTATTTGGCTACTTTATCAAAAATTATATGTTCATAGGTATGCAGATTAATGTCAGGGTCTTCTATTCGATTCCATTGTTCCACATGTCGGTTTTTATGCCATTACCAAGCTATTTTTATTACTCTAGCTTTGTAGTAGAACTTGAAGTCAGGGATTGTAATGCCTCCAGAGGTTGTATTATTGTACAGGATTCTTTTGGCTAACCTGGGTTTTAAGTTTTTCCATATGAAGTTGAGTATTGTTCTTTCCAAGTCTGTGAAGAATTGTGTTGGTATTTTGATAGGGATTGTATTGAATCTGTAGATTGCTTTTGGTAAGATTACCATTTTTACTATGTTAATCCTGTCTATCCATGAGCATGGAAGATCTTTCCATTTTCTGGCATCTTCTTCAACTTTTTTGTCTGGGACTTAAATTCTTGTCATACAGGTCCTTCACTTGCTCAGTAAGAGTTACCCCAATGTATTTTATATCATTTGTGGCTATTGTAAAGTGTGATGTATCTCTAATTTCCTTCTCAGCCTGTTTGTCAATTGTATATGGGAGGGCTACTGATTTTTTGAGTTAATCTTGTATCCTGCTCCATTGCTGAAGTTGTTTATAAGCTGTATGAGTTCCTTGGTTGAATTTTTGGGGTCACTTATGTATACTATCATGTCATCTGCAAATAGTGAAAGCTTGACTTCTTCATTTCCAATTTGTATCACCTTAATCTCCTTATATTGTCTTATTGCTCTGGCTAGAACTTCAAGTACTATATTGAATAAGTCTGGGGAGAGCAGACAGCCTTGCCTTGATTTTAGTGGAATCGCTTTGAGTTTCTCTCCATTTACTTTAATGCTGGCTGTTGGCTTGCTGTAAATTGCCTTTATTATCTTTAGGTATGTTTTCTGTATTCCTGAACTCTCCAAGAACTTTTTCATGAAGGGGTGTTGGATTTTGTTAAATGACTTTTCAACATCTAGTGAGATGATCATGTGGTTTTTTTCTTTGAGTTTGTTTATATGGTGTATTACATTGATAGACTTTCATATATTGAACCACCCTTGCATCCCTGGGATGAAGCCTACTTGATCATGGTGGATAATTGTTTTGATGTGTTCTTGGAGTCTGTTTGCCAGTATTTTATTGAGTATTTTTTGTCAATGTTCATGAGGGAGATTGGCCTGTAGTTCTCTTTCTTTGTTGCATCTTTGTTTGGTTTAGGAATCAGGGTAATTGTAGTCTCATAGAAGGAGTTTGGTAATGTTCCTTCTGTTTCTATTGTGTGGAACAATTTAGAGAGTATCGGTATTAACTCTTCTTTAAAGATCTGGTAGAATTCTACACTGAAACCATCTGGACCTGGGGTTTTTTTTTGGTTGTGAGACTTTTAATGACTGAATCTATTTCCTTATGGGTTATTGGACTGTTTATATAGTTTATCTAGTCTTGATTTAACTTAGGAATGTGGTACCTATCCAGAAAAGTATCCATTTCTTTTACATTTTCCATTTTTGTGGAGTAGAGGTTTTTGAAATATGACCTGATGATTCTCTGAATTTCCTCAGTGTTAGTTGTTATATCTCCCTTTTCACTTCTGATTTTGCTAATTTGGATGCCCTCTCTCTGTCTTTTGGTTAGTTTGGATATGGGCTTTTCTATCTTGTTGATTTTCACAAAGAACCAACTCTTTGTTTCATTAATTTTTTGTATTGTTCTCTTTGTTTCTATATTATTGATTTCAGCTCTCAATTTGATTATTTCCTGGTGTCTATTTCTCCTGGGTGACTTTGTTTCGTCTTGTTCTAGAGCTTTCAGGTGTGCAGTTAAGTCACTAGTGTGAGATTTCTCCATCTTCTTTATGTGGGCATTTAGTGCTATGAATTTCCCTCTTAGCACTGCTTTCATAGAGTCCCATAAGTTTGTGTATGTGGTACATTCATTTTCATTGATCTCTAGGAAGTTTTTAATTTCTTTCTTTATTTCTTCCTTAACCCATTGGTGATTCAGTTGAGCATTATTCAATTTCCATGAGATTGTAGGCTTTCTGTAGTTTTTTTTTGTTGTTGTTGTTGTTGTTTGTTTGTTTGTTGAAATCTAACTTTAAACCTCGGTGTTCTGATAGAACACAGGAGGTTATTCCAATTTTTTTGTATCTGTTGAAATTTGCTTTGTGGCCAAGTATGTAGTCGATTTTATAGAAGGTTCCATGGGGTTCTGAGAAAAACATATATTCTTTTTTGTTAGGATGGAGTGTTCTGTAGATATCGATTAATTCCATTTGAGTCATAACATCAGTTAGGTCCTTTATTTCTCTGTTAAGTTGCAATTTGGCATATCTCTCAAGTGGTGAGAGTGGGGTGTTGAAGTCTCTCACTATTAATGTGTGGGGTTTTATATGTGGTTTAAGCTTTAGTAGTGTTTCTTTTACATATGTGGGTGTCCTTGTGTTTGGGGCATAAATGTTCAGAATTGAAATTTCATCTTGGTGGATCTTTCCTGTGATTAGTATGTAATGCCCTTCTTGATCTCTTTTGATTAGTTTTAGTTTGAAGTCTATTTTGCTGGATATTAGGATGGCTATACCAGCTTGCTTCTTAAGACCATTTTATTGGAAAGACTTTTTCCAGCCTTTTATTCTTAGGTAGTGTCCATCTTTGAATTTGAGGTGTGTTTCTTGTATGCAGCAGAAAGATGGGTCCTGCTTTCGTATGCATTCTGTTAGCCTGTGTCCGTTGATATTAAGGGATATTAATGACCAGTGATTGTTCATTCCTGTTATCTTTTTGTGGTAGTGTGTGTACTTCTCTCCTTTGGGGTTTACTGCTGTGGTGTTTTCTGTTGCCTGTGTTTTTGTGGGTGTATCTGACTTCTTTAGGTTGGAATTTTGCTTCTAGTGCTTTCTGTAAGGCTTGGTTTGTGGATAAGTATTATTTAAATCTGGTTTTGTTTTGGAATGTCTTGTTCACTTCATCTATGACAATTGAAAGTTTTGCTGGGTATATTAGTCTAGGCTGGCATCCATGGTCTCTTAGGGTCCTCATTACATCTGTCCAGGTCCTTCTGGCTTTCAAAGTCTCCATTGAGAAATTGGGTGTTATTCTGATGGGTTTGCCTTTATAAGTCACTTGGCCTTTTTCCTTTGCTGCTCTTAATATTCTTTCTTTATTCTGTACGTTTAGTTGTTTAATTATTATATGGCCAGGGACTTTTTTGGGGGTCTAGTCACGTGTTCTATAGGCTTCTTGTATCTTCATAGGCATTTCCTTCTTTAAGTTGGGAAAGTTTTCTTCTATGATCTTGTTGAATATATATATGTTCTGTGCCCTTTAGTTGCTATTCTTCTCCTTCCTCTATTCCTATTATTCTTGAGTTTGGTCTTTTCATGGTGTTCCAGATTTCTTGGACATTTTGTGTTATGACTTTTTTGGCATTAGTATTTTCTTTGTCTGATGAATCCATTTCCTCTATTGTATCCTCTACACCAGAGATCCTCTCTTCCATCTCTTGTATTCTGTTGGTTATGCTTGCATCTGTGTTTCCTGTTCATTTACTCAGATTTTCTATTTCCAGAATTCCCTCTGTGTCTTCTTCATTGTTTTCTATTTCCCTTTTCAGGTCTTGAACTGTTTCCCTTACCTGTTTCATTGCTTTTTCATCATTTTCTTTAAGGAATTTATTGTTTTCTTCCACTTTTTTCTTTGTCTTTTCCTCTAGTTCTTTATAGATTTCTTCCCATTTTTGTTTGACTTTTTCTCATTTTCTTTATTGATTTCCTCTACTTTTTTGTTAATTTTTTCCTCAATTTCATTTTTCATTTTTTCTTGAAAGGCCTCTAGCATCTTCATGATATTCTTAAGGTTTCTTTCTTCTGCTTTTTCCCCCTTGTGATGTTCAGGTCTTGCTGTTGGAGTAGGGCTAGGTTCTGGTGATGCTGTATTGCTCTTAGTATTGTTTTATATACTTCTGCCTTGACGTCTGCCCATACCCTCATCTAATAGGTATAAGAAGTGCCTGTGTCTGAGCAAGTTGCTGTTAGTCCACTCTGTGTTTGTTGTGTCTGTGTCTCAGGGGGTCCTTCTGATTCTAATCTTAGCTCTTGGTCTGATTGGAGCAGGTAGCTTCTGTGTCTCAGTGCACTACTCTTGGGTTAACCCAAGGTAGTTGATTCTGTGACTCATGGATTCATTCTTGGTCCTATCAGGTGTCTTGGTCCAGTCAGAGCTGACAGATTCTGTGTTTCAGGAAGCCTCTCTTGGTCCAATGAGAGGTGGTGGATTCTACTTCTCAGAAAGCCTCTTTTAGTTTAATCAGGGCTTGTAGATTACCTGTCTCCTGAGTTTACTCTTGGTCCTATCATGGCTCTTTGTCCAATGAGAACTCTCTCTTTCTCTGGGATGGATGGGAGCTCTATGGACCATGTGGGAGCTCTCTGGGCCAGATGGGAGCTCTATGGGCCAGGTGGGAGCTCTCTGGGCTGGATGGGAGCTCTCTGAGCCAGAAGGGCGCTCTCTTTGCCAGATGGGAGCTGTCTGGACCAGATGGGAGCTGATGAGTGTGGGGGAAGGGTGTGTAGATTGCAGGGTCCTCTGGGGGGTTCTAGGAGAAGGGGAACCTTCCCATAGGAGCCCTGCCTGCTGGCTGGCAACTGGGGCTATGTTGGGCGGGTCTTCCCTAGGAACAGCTGGGGTCCAGGGATGGGACCTAGGGGCAGGCTTCCCTGGGTATGAACCCAGTCACTCACTTCTGGGCTGGATGGGAGCTCTGGGCTGGATGGGAGCTAGGGGCTGCTCTCTCTCTTTCTCTCTCTTTCTCTCTCTCTCTCTCTCTCTCTCTCTCTCTCTCTCTCTCTCCCTCTCTCTCTTTCACTCTTTTTAGTTTTTTGAGACAGGGTTTTTCCATGTAGTTTTGGTGCCTGACTTGGATCTCACTCTGTAGACCAGGCTGGACTTGAACTCACAGAGATCCACCTGTCTTTGCCTACCAAGTACTGGGATTAAAATTGTGAGCCACCATCTGGCTTTTTTTTTTCATTTATTTATTATGTATATAGTGTTCTGCCTATATACCAGAAGAGGGCACTAGATTAAATTCTAGATGGTTCTGAGGCACCATATGGTTGCTGGAAATTGAACTCAGAACCTCTGGAAGAGCATCTAGTGCTCTAAACCTCTGAGCCATCTCTCCAGCCCATTGTCTTTGAATTTTTGGCTGTTGAGGAAGGAGCAATGATAGGCTATGGATTCATTCTGGGTTAAGAAAAATCAAGTTTGATTGAGGGAGACCCCCCTGAAAAATCTGACTACAGATATATATATATATATATATATATATATATATATATATATATATATAACTAGAAGAACTACAAGACATGTGATATATATTTTACTTGTTCAAACATAAAACAAAAAAATCATTTTTGGCTGACTGCTGTACAATGCACAATCTATACTTGGATTAATGCAGGCATGTGTGTTACCTTTAGAGGTTTATGTATTTTCAGAGCAAGGGGACCAAACACCAATGAAAACAGATGGCCCAGATAAATTCAGCATTTCAAAATGCCTCTGTTACAGTCTCCTTGGAATTCTATATCCAGAATAGCTTCAAGACCATTGGCTGAGATGATACAGCCTCATAGAACACTCCAGTCAGGACTTGAACATAATCCTAAATTTTCTCAAGGTCCCCGAAAGATAACAATGCCCACAAACAACAGGAAGCAGTCTAGAGAACTATGCCCACATTCCCAAAAGATGGGTTATGCATATTATCATTTAAGGGGGATTGGTTAGAAGTTGTTATGGATAATAGTAAAAAAATAAAAAGCTTTACAAAGGAAATTAGGTTCATGGATCTCATTCTAAAAAGGAAAAGGGAGTTATAGAAATGATAGGATAAAAGGTAGATTAGTAAATCTACTTTAATCCAAAAAGTAACTATTAATCTTAAATATTTTACATTGATATTGATTTTTGTATATTGGTACAAATTTGAAGTTAACTTTGCTATACTGTATGTATATGTCTACCCTTGTTCAAGGTATTGTGTTTATGCACCTCTTTTTAAAATTTAATGTATATTTAAAAAATAGAAATTAATAGTCATATATAGTAGTCAAACATATTTATGCTAGATATGTTTCCAAGGTCATGCACAGATATATTTAGATAGATAGATGGTCTTCAAACACTTCAGAATCCTACAGAATATGGCATTCAATATGTTTAATAACCTAAGGCTTTTCATGACAGTGAAACATGACTACTCCTGGTAGAACCAATCTATTTCAGACAAGATAATGAACATTGAAGAAACTCCATATGGAGTTTTTTTTCTTTATGCAAATTTAGCATATTGGCAAAGAAACTACCCTTGCCTCAATTTTTGACAATATACTATCCAAACTGGACCATGAGGACCCAAGAAAGGTGACTGCCAAACTTTGCCAAGACAAGGTAGACCAGTCCTTCAAAATTCTCTGCTTCAGAGGAAAGTCTGTAAGTTATGCTAAGCCTGTAGGCCAGAGTTGGATGCCCAAAATTTCAGAGGAACCTTGGGTGATTGACTGTCCAAGCAGTCATTTGTTTCTGTCATTTCTTAGTTGTTTGCTCTGTACTTCCTGTTTACTCTGGTAATATTATATCCTAGTTGAATACTAGTTATAGATTTCCTTGTTAACATATTCAGTAAAGAAACTCATAAAAGAGATACAAAATGTATAAAGTTCAGAGACATAAAATGATAATTTTGTTTGATAATGCAAGTTAGGATGTAAAATGATTTAGATAGAAAACCTTGGACAAAAATAAGATAGATAATAGAGTATTTTCTCTAATTTTGCCAAATACAAATGGACTAGATATTGTAGTTCTTACTTATTAACTGTTTTGTTGTATATTATTTTAATATGTTAAAATTAAAACCTTTTTAAAATTAGATAAAAACAGGGACATGCTGTGGAATAATCTTCTTGTACACTGTAAAGATTTGTCACTTGAATTGGTTTAATAAAATGTTGATTGGCTGGTACCTAGGCAGGGAGTTTAGGCAGGGCAACCAAATTAAGCATACTGGGAAGAAGAAGGGCAGAATCAGAAAAATTCCAAGAAGAAGCAGAGAAGCAAGATGGACATGCCATAATGAAAAAAGGTACCAAACTTTGTGACAAAACATAGATAAAAATATGGGTTAATTTAAGTGTAAGAGTTAGCAAGTAGCAAGCGTGAGCAATCAAACAAGCATTTACAATTAATATAAGCCTCTGTGTGGTAATTTGAAAGTGGCTTCTGGGAAGGGAAAACTGCCTACACACTGTAGGGCCTACTATTATAAATACTCATGTTAATTGATGAAAAATGCAAGCATCAAATCCTCTATGGATCTACTTGGAGTATTGCAACTGGGATGAAGGGTGAGTGAGGGCCGATGATTAGTGGCCATACTGAAGGGCTCTGTTTGAGAATAGAAACTACATAAATTTGGGAAACTCCTTTGCTACCAATATTCCTGGATCATGGAGAGGCTCTGTGGTGATGTTGGAGTTGATTCACGAATAGGGCAGTAAAGATTGAAGATTCTCTTGTGAATAACTGGGAGAATGATAAGAATGCTATGACAAAAGTGGACTAGTCATTTAGAGGCACCCAAGAGGTTTTGCTTTGTGGCTGCATGCTTCACCTGACCTGCTGTTTGAAATCCTACTGGCATACTGCCATTTAAAATCCTGACATAGTTGAAGTAACCACAGAGAAGGAACCAAGGGAATACAATACATTCAGCAGTAATTTATTTCCTATATTTATGCTATTGTCACTTTAAACAGTTACAAATATTTAACTCTCTACATTCAACTGCAAGAGTATGAAAACTCCAAGATCATTAGCTTTTAGTCTTTACTGACTATATAGACCAAAGAAAATGGCACTGTATTCTTGATATTTTAGTAGTGAGGCTAGCCTTTAACAGCTGAACCATCTCTCCAGCCCTGGATCTGTATTCTAAGATACATTCTCATTGTAGATAGCAACCACCTTTATGTGATGCACTGTTTTATTTTTTCAAAACAGTACCTATCATGGGAGCTTTCTCTCTAAAATTATGTCTGGAAGTACGGAACAGTACCTGCTATGCTGAAACATTCCAGAAAAGCCCAGTAAGAGCATTAGTAATGAACAAGGAATGGAACTTGGTCCAGTTCTATTGTGCTCTCTAGACAATAAGAGGAAGAAAGTTGTCTTGTGAACATTCTATTAGTGCAGGGAGTGATTTAAAGTACTTCTTACAATTAATGTCCATAAACCCTCATTATAATTTTTAATATCTCCCCAGATAGGCAAACTGGTGAAAAGTGGGTTCTTCCATTTATTACAATGCTATCCAAGTAAGAAAATGGCTATTCAAATGACATTAACATATTCTATCAGTAATGAGAGTGAAAACACAATTTTTATTATTTAAAATGTGTTTGAAATAATCATATTGAGTTATTAATACTAAATTCATATTTTTGTTTCTAAATGAATTTCTCAAATGATAGAGATTTTCAGTAAAAGATCAGGTATTTCACTGCAAAAAGTAAATTTAAATTGCACAATGTTATATTTTAAATTTTACTGAAATATGGTAATTGCTACACATGTTTAATAAAAACCTATAAATTAATGTGAATAAGGAAAGAATAAAAATACCAGTCAGTGAAAACTTGCATGCATTTCATCCCTTATTAAATTGGTTTTGTTTGCTGTATGATTCTATATAATTAAAGGTTTAATTAGATTAATAACCTTTTGAGACAATATGATTAGACTCATTTTAACCCAATGATACTTGAGATATAAAAATTGTGTTTTACTCAGTGCCACGCAAACTTAAATCAGCCCTGAGAAGATGTTTGACTTCCATACAGAAATCACTCTGATATGTGTGTACATGCATACATGTCTATGTTTTGTGAGTTTGTTGTTTCATATTAAAATATAACTAACTTTATCTTTTAAATAGAAAAATGATACTATGTCAACTATGTCTAAATGGTGAAGTTCCACACATGTCTAGAGATTATTTAAGAGTCAGTAATCCAATGACAAGCTGGGAGAAGATCTTGGGAAAGTTGTTTCAGAAATTTCCCCCAAGGGCCAAATTTATGGCTTCCTCAAAGAATGAAGGGAATACAGGGCCTACATAAATCTCATTAGACTGAATATTTGAAGTGTTAGTTCTGAGACTGATATCCTAACAATTTCTTAACAAATTGCTATGACATGGAGCAACTCCCTCAGTCTCTAGAGTTCCTTTAGCATTAAAATCAGAGAATATTAAGCTCTATCCACTGCAAAGTGACATTGCCCCAATGTTTACTTGATGCTGTACTGACAATTAATCTAGATAATTAGTTTTATTCTAATTGTTCTGGGAGCTTACAGCATACACTTTCCTCTGCTTTGATTCTACCATCCATACAACTTTATTTAGTTAATGATGGAGTTTCTTACCTATGCTATCCTGATCAGCCTGAAATATTTACACCTGTTGTTTTTCAAGTTGTGGTATTTACCTTTCTATACAGTTTACAATTAGTGATGCTTCCTCTTGTGGTTGATAATATTATTGCTATGGATAGTAGTTTTAATAGAGAATTAGAAGTAAGCCTGGGTATTTGGTCCACTTAATTCATTATCAGGAGTTTTGAGGGTTATATAACCCAGATCCTCCTTATTATAGTCCCCTATTATAAATTAAACATCTGGCTTAGTTGAAGCCATCTTCTAAGTGATTTTTCTTAGTGATGGCCCTTGTGCCAAATGTTGGTTCCCATGGAGATTATTTACAACATGCATTAAAATCTCAGAGGGACTTTGTATGCATTTTCACCTAGGAACTCCCATGCCTTTTATAATATTAAAGTTTCTATTTTACTGACAGTTACACAATTGTCACTTATTGCAGACAGTACCAGAATTTGGTCTGGTATTTAAGGTCATAAGTCTACCATCATGATGTCTATTTCCTATGGTAGTATTCATATAATTATGGAGTTAACACATAGAACCAACTAGCTTAGTAATATAAGTAATGAAGAAATAATTTTAGAATGTCTACAAAGCATGGTATTTGATCAAAGCAACTGTTTAGTAGAAACTGTAATTGATTAAAATGCTCACTATTCTTATAAAGTTTATTTGATTTCAGCTATTAAAGGTTAATTATTGACTTACATTGATCAAAAATGGCTTTTCAAACTGACTTTTGATTTCAGAAATATTATGCATTAGTACCTAGTATCCTGCGTTTGGAGCTTGGAGGGAACATAAAAGATCCCATTAAAATATCAGTCATAGCTGATTATGGTATTTAGAAGAAAGGAATGGATAAAGGAAATTTTAGAAAGTTCTGCCATATAATCACAAAATCATGCTCTTACTCTATATCACAAGCTGACCTTAGACACTCAGAAATCTGCCTTGCCTCAATCTTCTGAATGCGACGATTTGAAGTGTTAGCTACCATGCCCAGCTTGTACATCTCTCTTACTTACAGTAGTTTTGGAATCAAATCAGAGTTTTAGTAACCATTTTCACCAAGGTGAAACAAAATTCTGAAGCAGAGATCAGAGTGTCAGGTTATATCTGGTTTTTGTCCATGGCCCTTGGCTATTCACATGAGCTATAACAAGTTCCTGCCAAGAGCTTTGCTACTATATATGAGAATTCAAATTCAAACAGCATTTAATGTAAGATTTTAACTTATTCTCTTTAAGTATAAATTACAGGGTAAAACTAATTTTGAATTTTGAATAGAATTCTTTCTGGAAACTTCTTCATTCCTTATCACAAGAGGTAGTGTTGAGCTATTTAAAAACAATCTCAGAAATAATACTTCATTTCCTCTGAACAATATTTTAATTACAGAAATATGGGGATATTATCTCAAAGTGTAACTTTAATACATTACTAAGTAAGAAACAGTAAAGGTTTAGTAACTTGTCTGTAAATGTGTGTCAGTTGTTATGTACATTTCATGATTTTTTTCAGAACTAAAATGAATAAATTACTGGATCATTAGATATAATTTCTGTAGTCCAATCAATGTTTCACCTTGCAGAGAACCCTATCATGAAATGAGTTTTAAACACTGATGCAACCAACAATAATATTCAATCTATTTCCTGATAAGTTCTATTTCAGTTCTGATAACTTTGTGTTTTAAAATGCTGCAATCAAAATGCCTTTTGTTTCATACTAATTACTGCAAAAATAATGAATTTGGAATTCAATTTTCAATGGAAGATTAATTGAGCAATTTTAAATAGTGCACAGTTGTGGTAACAAAAAGAATTCTCAAATTACTCATTCAGTCTAACTTATCAAATGGTATTTCAGGGTACCATTTCAAATGCAAGTTAAAGGCAGAAACTGACATTTAACATACAAGGTTCAATATATGTTTCTATGTGTGTATATTTTTGTTTGTCTCAGCCATGACTCATTTTCTTGTTTACTACATATTAACTTTAATCAATTGTTGTAGATGTTTTACTTTTCATATTTTTTTTTGCTATTTTGCTGCATAGTACTTTATGGTATTGAATAGTTGAAACAGAATGGTTTGGAGAGTTATACAAAACACTATTATAACATTACATAATGTTTTGAATTTACACAGATATTTTGATTTCTTAAATGGGAGAATATTTTGTGTGGAAACCTTTTCCTTAAAAAAGCTATTCTACCAAAAAAGATAATTTCATATAGACTAATTGCTCTTTTGTTTTTTGTTTGTTTAGAATGTACTTCTAATATATCTTTATGTTTAAGTAACAAGATTTGACTAGGAAAAAATCTTTTTGGTTTATCTTCCTTCCATTTTGCCTTCTACCCCTTACTAATCCTTTTTTTTTGCTCTGAACATTCCCTTGCTCCAATGTTGGTCAACCTATTTCTGGATTTCAGTGTCCTTTGTGAGATTCTGACTCCAAAGGAAAAGAATGAAAATATAGCTTTCAATGACAAAGACCCCACTCATTGTTTCCCTGTACTCCTTTTCTTTCTCTTTCTTTCTTCCTTTCTTTCTTTCTTTCTTTCTTTCTTTCTTTCTTTCTTTCTTTCTTTCT
>CABHPP010115455.1:51585-106425 GCA_902168425.1 Peromyscus attwateri
TCTTTCTTTCTTTCTTTCTTTCTTTCTTTCTTTCTTTCTTTCTTTCTCTCTTTCTCTCTCTCTTTCTCTTTCTCCCACCCCTCTCTCTTTCTCTCTTGCTCTCTCTCTCTCTTTCTTTCTTATGAAAGTCCTTTGTATCTTAAAACACCTGAAATAAACATGCCAAATTGAGACCCCCCCCCTGTCTTTTTCAGGAGGAACTGTGAATAAATGTAATTTCTTCCAAAAACCTGTATCTCCATGGTTTTCTTTATGACAGTATGCAGTACAAATATGAGAGTCTGTTAACAACTCTTCGCTTCATAATTCTGGGAAATCTTTCCTGACTTCACTAGCCAGGGTCAATATTCCCTGCTTCAGAGTAGAACCATTTCTTCCTATTCCACTGTTGGAATACACCACTTTTTATTTTATTTTCCGTGATAGGCAGTAAGTTTCTTTAGTGTTAAATTTGCATGCTATTCGTTTGTAAGCATACTGTTGAACACATATTAGTTTTATAGGAATGTCAAATTAAATTACAACAAAATTAGTTACTTAATGAGGTGAAATTTACTAATTCACATTTCTTGAAGGCAGAATTTCAAAATCAGTGTATCTATAATATCTTGCACAATTCTTATAAGAATGTGAATATTTGAAGTAAGGGTCCACCATAAATCCTGGTTACTTTATTCTTAAGATTGAATAATAACTGCAAAGATTCCTGTTTCAAATAAGGTCACATTTAGAGCTTCTGTAATTTTGAAGAGCATAATTCAACTCACTATAAATTTTAAGCATATCAATCTATAACAATTAAATTACATATATATGAATATGTAACTTTGTTAAAAGGTACTCATTTTTTTTCATTTTCCTTCATAAAGTTTATACTGCTTTACAAACTACCATACTTTTAATGGCATAGAGTAATATGCATTTATTTTTATGTGCTTTCTGTGGATCAGGAATCTAGACAAAATTTATCTGGTCTTTTTTCAGGGTTTGTGCTCAAGGTACTATATAGAGATATGGTCTCATCTGAGGCTCAAGGTTGTCTTTCAAAAATTGTACTTTTGTTTGAGGAGTTTATGTTCCTTTAGCTGAGGAACTCATGAAAGTCTTATGCTACACAGCAAGTAGTAGGGTATAGTTAGCCTAAATTGAAGACATAAAGACTCCTTTAAAGAATTGCCAACTCCTAAGTTGGCCCTTTCCAGAATTGTGTCCCTTTTGGTTAAAATGAAGTCAACTAATTTGAATCCTTAGCTACATTTGAGGATCCCCATCATCCTTGCCAAACACTGTAGGCTGATCATAGAGATCACATCTAGGAGCTGCCTAACCTGAGGATCATCTTATAATTTTGCTTGCTTAAGTATATACAATATCTTCAAAGATTATTTTTCCAAAGTAGATTTTTTCTCATTATACAAATGAATAGTTATAGTGGAAACACATGAACTGTGAACCAATATCTGAGGAGCCCCCATTGAACTGGACCAGGCCCTCTGGATAAGTGAGATAGTTGATTAGCTTGAACTGTTTTGGAGGTTCTCAGGCAATGGGACCGGGACCTGTCCTTGGTGCATGAGCTGGCTTTTTGGAACCTAGGGCCTATACTGAGACCCTTTGCTCAGCCTTGGTGTAGGGAGGAGAGGACCTGACCTACCTCAACTGAATCTACCAGGCTGGGCTGACTCCCCAGGGGAGAACTTGCCTTGGAGGAGGTGGGAATGGGGGGGTGGATTGGAAGGGAAAGCTCCAGGGTGGGAGGAAGGAGGACAGGGGAATCTGTGGCTGACATGTAAAATTAAATTAATTAAAAAATAAAAATATATTAAATAAACAAAAAATTCTGAAAGTCAAACAAACAAATAGTTATTCATTGATTTATAAATTTGTAGTAGAATATTATTTTAAGTTGTGTTACTTTTGTTTATGTTGTATTTGTTTAGCTCTGTGAAGCTGTGTTACTGTGTCTGTGTAAAAATACCTGATGGTCTAAGAAAGAAGTGGCCAATAGCAAGGCAGAAGAAAGGATATTTGGGGCTGGCAGGCAGAGTATAAAAGGGGAAATCTGGGAAGAGGGATCTAAGATCTCAGAGCCAAAGAAGGAGGGGGACTCCAGGGACTAGTCACCCAGCTATACAGCAAACCACAGAGTAAGAGTAAGAGTTACAGAAATAAGAGAACAGGGAAAAGCCCACAGGCAAAAGATAGATGGGTTAAGTTAAGGAAAACTGGCTAGAAACTAAGCCAAGCTAAGACCAGGTATTCCTAAGGAAGAATAGGCCTCTGTGTGTGATTTATTTGGGAGCTGGGTGGAGCCCCTGCCAAAAAACAAACAACAACAAAATGGTGCCCAACATGGGGCTCACAATATCCATCTAGAGCCTGAGAAAGCTGAACAACAAAAATAAAAGGACGTGACTCCTTTAAGAAGTGCTACTGTTCAGCCAGCATGCAGCAGCTAAATGAAAATGGCAGACTAAGTTAAAAACTGCCTGTGGCAACACAGGTACTGGCTTCCATAGCTAGGCATGTTAAATGCAGTTTTCAGTCACAAAACTCTGACTGGGGATGTGAGCTTTAGGTTTGGCTTTCACAACCAGAGAAGCAGGATGAGCCAGCTAAGAGCCACTTACACAGAGAATTCAGGTGTACCTTATCAGTTTAAAAGTTTGCTTGTACAGTCAAAAAAGCTAAAGCTATGCAGTAAAACAGAGCCAGGATGAAAAACTTCTAAACAGGTTACAGTGTGTTTAACAATGTGCATAGGCTTCAGAACAGGAAAAGGGTATAGTCATAGAAAAAAAGAATAGTTTATAAAATAAAGTCTTTAAAGAGAAAATAAAACATAAGAAGCCATGTAGAGATGGGAAATATACAGGTAGTTTGGATCCTGTATGTGTTGTCTCCTGCATATACATACTTTGAAATATTAATCACCACTATGATGGTATTGGGACATAATTTAATTATAGGGCTCAATGTCCATCAATAAGAATAGTGATCTTAAAAAAAGGAATGCAGGCAGCTCCCTTGTCCTTTTGCTATATGAAAATTAAATGAGCAATCACCTATCTATGAGGTAGGACACAAAGTATCACCAGACAGTCTATCTTTAATTTTGGGCCTGTGGAACTATAAAAAAAAAAATCAGTGTTAATAGTTTAAGACAACTAGTATATCATACTTTCTTAGAAAAGCTTGAATATATTAAGATATAAATATCAGAAGTAGCAAAACATATATGAACTAAATAAGAAGTCCAATGTTACCTCCTCCTCCTCTTCTTCTTCCTTGGCTCATTATCTTAAAATATGATTTCCATCTCCAAGATTGTCTCCTAGTCACAGATCGACATTGATTCTCCACACAGCATATGTATTTTTAAGTCAGGACAAAGATGTACTAAAGTACTCTGGCCATTAGAAACATTTTCTTGGTCATACACACACAGACAAAAGACTTAACACCACAAAACCCCACCATACTCTCTGCAATACATGAGCTTCATTCCAAATGCAATACAAATGTTCTTGTAGTTATAAAGTCTTGCCAATTTAAAATTTCTTCTGATACTTAATATTTTACTATATTTGCTCCAATTTCTTTTCTCTCATGTCCACTATGTATGTATATTATTTCAGTATTGATCTATATCATTGTTCTCTTGGTAATTTTTGGATAAGTAGTATCTTTGAAACTTTTTAGTATCCACTCCCCACCTGAGTCAATATGTTATAAATGACACTATACTCACAAACTTGGAATGTAATTTATATTGTTCAAAATTTCTTAATCATATCAATTTATTCTTCTAATACATAACATAGTACAATATTATTAAAATCTTTGCCTGTCTCACAGTATTAAATTTCTTCAACTTGAAAGAGTCCATCAGTTTGGCATGACTTTTAGGTAGCTTGACATTTAGAAGGGTTCCATGTGTATATTTCATAGGATCAGCTTTGAGATTGGATTGGTAATGTTTAATTACAATAATATTTAGGATATTTATTACTGGCAAAAACTATAATGTAATTTTCTTTATGATAGATACTACTTACAAGTTCATTCATAAATTTATTGACTGAAGAACTGTAGTTGGAAGTTTTCCTGTATCCTGCCTGGTCCTGCAGCTGCTCAGTCCCAAGTAAACACATAGAGGCTTATATTAATTATAAACTGTATGGCCTATGGCTCAGGCTTCTTGCTAGCTAGCTCTTTCATCTTAAATTAAACCATTTCTATTAATCTATATATTGCCAAGTGGCCATGGTATTACTAGTCATCTTGTTGCTCCTTGGGCAGCAGGCTTGCATCTCCTCTTGCCACCTGTTTCTTTTCTGTATCTCTGCTTGGATTCCCTACCTGTCTCTAAGCTGCCTTGCCATAAGCCAAAGCAGCTTATTTATAAACTAATGGGAACAACATATATTCACAGAGTACAGAAAGACATCCCACAGCAAAGAATAAAAACATTAGATTAGTATTTTGTATTATGTGTTATCTGTTAATATAATTATTTCATTTGATAAGTTAATTATTACCAATTTGGCTAGGAAGGATATCCTTTTGCTAGTAATTGGAATAGTGGACTCCACTTCAGGATGAATCATACAACCTTTAGAGAAGAAAGGCGTCTTATTCAGCACTTTCTTCACATTTGTAGCCACAAGATATTACTTGTTTATTATTTTTTTCTGATTTAGGTTGAGAATCAATTCTTTTTCCAGAAGGAAAATTGGCTCTTTTTAGTCACTTTAGAAATAAAGATATGTGTTCCACATATAGTGGTTATTACTAAAGTTTTACTGCTTCTAGAATACTTCAATGGACAAAACAAGGGAAATAAATGGGTATTGAAACATAAACAGTCTTGTGAAGAAACTCACAGATTGACATATTATATGTAATCAATAAAATAAGTCATTATAATGATATAGCAAAGACAATGAAAAATATATGATCCTCTCAATGTCTTCTTCAAACAATTCTTGGATAAATCTAGTGAAAGAAGTGAGAACTCTACAAAATGAAAATATTAAAACATTAAAGAAAGAAGTTGAAGGATGCACTAGATAATATAAAGCTCTTCTAAGACCATTGATCGATCTCCAGAATTAATATAGTCCAAATTAATATATTACTAAAAATTAACTATAAATGTCAAGTCATATTTGTCAGAATCCCATTGTTTACAGAAATAGTAAAAGCAACTCCAAAATATATATGAAAAAAAAAAAGACCCAGAGAATTCTGAACAATATCTATTCAATAAACAGGTTAATGATATGAACAGATGTGTTTTAAAAGATAAAGTAAAAATGGAAAATAACCATTGGTACAACATCCTTAGCTATCATATAAGTATAAATCAAAACTACATTTAGATGCAATCACCAGGCAGCAAGGTTATGATTTTGAAAACAAACAATGCTGGTGAGGATGCAGGAAAAAAATAACAATTATGTATTGGTGTTGTTAATGTAAACTGACCAAGATGCTGGGGAAATCAGTGCAGAATTTCCTCAAAAAATATTTAGAAATATAATCACAGTATAACAGCTCTATTACTTTTGGAAAGGTACTTCTAGTGATCTAATTCAATGTATTACACAGATATTGAACATCAGTGTTCTTTCAACACTATGCACAATGGCAAATTCATAGAATCAGGTAGTATCTATAAACAGAAGAATAAACAAAGATAATGTGACACTCATATGTGTGTGTGAGTGTATGTGTAACGGAGTATAATCAGCCATAAAGAGAATGACATTATTGTATTTTCAAATAAATTATCATAACCAGAAATCTAATTTTGGATTAACAATAGAACGTACATCAGTATGATGCAGCAATTTAATAAATTAAAGGAAAATAATGGTAAATAGAGTATATGTGGAAAAATACCACTCCCTTGGAAATTCTAAAGCAGAGTAAGGCAAGAAAAATTTCACTCTCCTTTTATTATTTATGTACTAGCAAAAATGAAACTATCCTTGTTTACAGATTAAATAATTTTTGTGCATGAAGAATATGAATAGCCTGCATGTGAGCTCTTAGAAATAATTAAGCAAGTTACAAGAGATAGAATCTTTGGAGAAAACTGATTGTATTTTCATGTATCAAAACTAAATACAATAAAAATTACATTTATCTAATCACATTATATATACTATAACACATACAATTAAGAAGACTCACAGTAAAATGAAATACTTGTTGGGCATGTAAGCATCAAAACTTTTGTGTACTGAATATTTTAAGACATGTAAATCAAGAAGAAAAGGACCAGAAAAGAAAAAATGATTACTTGGAAGCTAATTTAGCATTATTTACTAAAAATGAATATTCCCATGCCCTATGATAAAATCTCAAACTATAAGTCTTGTATAGTCTAATATTAAATATGACCATGAGGATATATGCATAAGAATATTCATAGCAGTGTTCCTTTTACTAGTTGTATGTTATAAAAGAACCTAATTATTAATAAATAGTGGAATATATCTTAGGAATATAATATAATGATATGTAGTGATTAAAATACCTAAAGAGACTATCACAATGATTATTACTATCAAATAGTATTACTGAATTTATATTTTCAATATCTTAATTACTAGTTAAATGGTACTGAAGTTATTATTTTAAAAATTAATCAGTTTTGGAGACAGGGTTTCATGCTGCCCACTGTGATGTATATACAAAGATTAACTTGAACTTCGGATTGTCCTGCCTCCATGATAAGAGGCCACGATGTATGTAGTACTGGGGAACAAAGTTAAGGCTCAGGCTATCATGAACCCTTGGCAAGTGCTTTACCAAGTGGACAACATTTTCAGTTGGTTGAAAAAATTCTCTTTATTCATAGCCTACAAACTATGGGAAAGCATTTAGATATTTTTGGAATTCATGTATTTATATCAGGGCTACCTCTTGGTTCTCTTATTTGGCTTATTTATCCCCTCACTGAAGTGACATTGACATATGTATCCTTTTAATTATTATAATTTATATTAATATATGTATACTTTTAATTATGTATTAATATATGCATACTTTTTGTACTTTCTATAATGATTCAATTCTATGAAGCATATTATTTAATATTTAGCACTTAGATTTCTTTACATTATAAAATATTTTGAAGTATTAACTTTCATTGATGTTCATCTTTTATTCCAGGTGATGTATAAACATTTGTTCACAAAAATCAAGTCTGATGCTAAGTCTAAAATTCAGTAATATTCTTTAAAAACAACTAAATTTTATACATATCTGATAGTTTGATGGTTGCAATAATCAAGCCTACCAATTACCTCCCTTAGTTAAATAAGTGTAAATTGTGTGAAATCCAAGGAACCAAAAATAAGTCAGTAACTTGAAGAAGGCACATGTAATAAAAATACTCTATTAATGTCATTTCTCTATTAGCGTATGAATATTTCTCAAAGGAATCTCTCTTTTAAACTGTTGGCTAAAACTTACATTTCTCCTTTTTTAAAAAAAATATGATTTGAAATTGAAACATCATGTATCTTCCATAAGGAAAAAAAAAACATGGTTTTGAATGCATATGCATGCATACACATGCACATTTATGTTAAAACAGACATTAAATTGACTTGTTCCATGCATGGATCATCCAGTGAAGGAGAAATAGATGAGATCTACATGAGCAAACTGGGGGTAATGGGGACAGTTAATGGAGGGCAAGTGATGGGCGATGAGAACATAGGGGAATGGGAGGTTCAAGCTGGAACAGGGAGAGACTGGGAGAGCAAGGAAAGAGATACCATGATAAATGAAGACATCATGGAAATAGGGAGAAACTGGGTGCTAGGGAAGTTCCCAGGAATCCAGAAAGATGACCCCTCCTTAGACAACTAGCAATAGTCGAGAGGGTACCTGAACTGTCCTACTCCGGTAATCAGATTAGTGAATACCCTAACTGTCATCATAGAGACTTCATCCAGTAACTGATGGAAGCAGATGGAGAGATCCACGGCCAGGTGCCAGGCTGAGCTTCAGACTGATCTCCAGGAATCAAATCGAATAGAGAGAGGGGATTTTCTATGAGCAAGGGACATTGAGATCATGATGGGAAAACATACAGAGACAGCCAGCCAAACTAGTGGAAACACATGAACTGTGGACCAGTACTATGGAGCCCCCATGGTACTGTACTAGGCCCTCTGGATAGGCAAGACAGTTGTTTATCTTGAACTGTTTAGGGGGCCCTCAGGAAGTGGGATCAGGATCCATCCCTGGTGTATGAGTCAGCTTTTTGGAGCCCAGTGCCTATGATGGGACACTTTGCACAACCTTGGTGCAATGGGGAGGGCCTTGGACCTGCCTCAACTGAATGTACCAGGCTCTGCTGATTCCCCATGGGAGACTTTGCCTTAAAGGGGATGGAAATGGGGGTGGATTGGGGGAGGGAGGCAGAGGGCGGGAGGAGGGAGGACAGGGGAATGTGTGATTGGTATGTAACATGAATAGAAAATCTCTTAATAATAATAATAATAATAATAATAATAATAATAATAATAATAATAAAAAGAGTTTTGTAAAAATTTACTTGTCCCAGAGAAAAGCAACCTTAAAATATTTGGTGGCACACTACTAATATTTTTAAGCTGTCTTATTATTTTAAGACTTGTGTAGCTATAGTGATAACACTGAAAATAGATCAGAAATTGTGTTTCACTGGGGGAATATGACATTCAATTTAAATTTAAAAAAAAAGATGTTTTAATGTTCAATATACAGGCTTACCAATGAGTTATTTAGGAGTGGTCTAGTATCAGCCAAAACTCTTAAGAAGCTCCAGTGAATTAAAGAAAATGAGAATGAAAACACACATTTTTTGCTGCACTTTGTCTTCCTAGCTTATAAATATAATACAATGCCCATTCAGAACTTACAAGGACACTGCAAAAGAAAAATTCACCTGGAATATGGATGTATGGATGAACAGATGGATGGGCAGACAGATATCCAGACAAAATAAAACAGAGAGATGGGAGCCTATAGTCATAAGATTGAAAAATAATTTTCAACACAGCAAAGTAAACATAGGGACTTCTGCAACCACTTACATTGAGCAATATGCTGATTCAGATGTAAATGAGTTTCAGATCCTAGCCTTGCATTGTAGTCTATCAAAATAAAGTTGGCCATTCATAATTACTGGTAGGAGGGATGCTGTATCTTGGCTTTAAGATTCTGGACAGAGATGAAAACAACTGAATATTTTAAAGTCTGAACATTTTATGTAATAGAAGCAATCTTTAATTTCAAAATAATCACCTGCTTACAAAAATAGGGGTTCCTAGGAAGAGAGTGTCTCACTGAATATAATTTCTATTGGTGTATTGTTAGTACACTGTGTAGTAAGTTGACTAATGAATAATTTTAAAGGTGTGTTTTAATGATGGGAAATTTTCAAAAGAGTCTTTAATTCTGATAAGAATGTCAGAAACATTATGTCATTAAGTAGGAAAAATCAGGGTATAACTCTCACACCATAAAGAAGATTTTGAAACATTTCATTCAACATTTTACCATTTATTGAATCACATATTCTCGTTTTCATTATTTCTACTTCAGGATTTATGAAGACACATTAAAGTCAATGTAGAAGAGAAAGATAAGCTGTCAGTTTTCTATTTTTATCTATAGTTACACAGTAGAAATTCAAGAACATCTTTGCAAAAAATTATTTTAGGGACATCTGTGAAACTGCTTCAGGCAATTAACTCAAGTTCAAATGAGAAAATTAATTCATCAGGGATATTATTTCTAAGGAATTAATTCCTTCAGAAGAAAATACGTCTGAGAGCAGATATGTTGGGACTGCACTTGATTGGATACTGTGAGAAAGTGACAAATGTTCATGCAGATCTTTATTTAAAGCATTCCCTCGCTCTCTTTTTTGTTTCAAATAAGTTTTTTTCTATATACTTCATCTTTTCATGCCTTCTCTCTTTTTCTCTCAATTGCTGCTGAGATCATAGAACACTCTCAAGAGGTTAGTGCATGTTCATGTAACAAATTTTTTCTTCCTCCAGTTGATGAATTTTAGTTTTCCAAGTGTTAGCTATTTTTCTGCTGAACTTGCTTGTTGTGGCCTGAAGACAGTGTGTCTCTAGAAATGTTAATGATTCACTGTGATGCTATAAGGAAATAAGACCCACAGGATGTTAAATCAGTGTTGGAGAAGGTGTCATCATGAATATGACCAATACTCATAAATGAAACACCAGATCCTGGAGATGTAGCTCAGTTGGAAGATTGCTAGCTTATTGTGTACTGGACCCTGAGTTCAGTCTCAAGAATTCCATAAACCAGGTGTGATGGGGCCTACTTGTAATTCCTGCATTCTGTAGGTGGGGCAGGAAGATCAGGAATTCAAGGTCATCCTTGACTTCATAGTACAAGTCTAATCTCTGCTTGGTGAGACCCTGTGTCAAAACGCAGCCTCTTGATTTTTGCCAATGTGAGAAGACACAGTTAAAAGGAACCATCTATAATTCAAACTCTGAATCTGCCACCAACATGATGTTGGTTGATAAATCAACAGGAAAATGCTAAACAATCTTCTGCTGTTTATGTATGATATGTTTGTTGTTGTTATATCAAAAATACAAATATTGGGTCTTGGTCTAGGTATTAGTCAGTAAATTGTTTCTTGCATAATCAAGAGAATCTAGTTCGCATCACTAGAACCTAAATAAGAACCCAGGGAGGACATTACATCTTTTTCCCAGGGCTGATTGGCAAAAGAGGGGCAGCATGGAAGAGAAGGGCCTGGAGTTCACTGGCCAGCAAGCCTTATCAGTCATCAAGACCCATGTTCAGTGAGACAGTGTATCTCAAAAATTAAGATGGAGAATAATTGAGAAAGACACAGAACATTGATCTCTTGCCTCTGCATCAGTTTGAACACACACACACATAATAATTAATGCTCAGCCCAGCTTAAGCTCATTTCTGGCTAGCTCTTTGAACTTCAATTAGCCTTTACCTCTTTATCTACCTTTTACCTCAGGGCTTTTTACCTTCTTTCTTTCTGTATATCTTATTTTCACTGCTTCCTATGTCTGCCTGGCTGGCAGCTGCCTGGCTTTTTGTAACAAGTGTGTCCCTCTCTTTCTCCTCATTCTCTTCTTGCATTCTTCTTCTCTCCTCTCCTCTCCTCTCCTCTCCTCTCCTCTCCTCTCCTCTCCTCTTCTCTCCTCTTCTCAAGCTTTGATTTCTCCTACTTACTTTTTCTGCCTGACAGCTATGCTTATCCTTTCTCAGCCTAGCTATTGGCCATTCAGCTCTCTATTAGACCAATCAGGTGCCTTAGGCAGGTAACATGAAACAAATACAATGCATGTTTACATATTTAAGTGCATATCCTTACATTGTTAAACAAATGCAGCATAAACAAATGTAATATACTATTACATGGTTAAAGTAATATTCTGAAGCATAAATAAATGTAACACAACTTTATATAGTTAAAATAATATTCTACAACAAACACACACTTACATATACATATGCTCACATGATGCAAAATACACAAATTAATGATGAAGATTCTTTTTATGTCACAGTTGCCCATTATTAAAATGTTGATTTAATTAAACTTTATATAGATTGATGAAATATGACTTTAGAAAAGCATTTCTTTTACAGAGAAAAACAAATACTGCCAGGCAGCAGTGGCGCATACCTTTAATCCCAGCACTTGGGAGGCAGAGCCAGGCAGATCTCTGTGAGTTCGAGGCCAGCATGGTCTTCAGAGCGAGATCCAGGACAGGCACCAAAACTACACAGAGAAGCCCTGCCTTGAAAAAACAGAAACAAACAAAAACAAAAAAAAACAAAAAAGTAAATACTTTGAGCAAAGTATAAAATTGAATAATTAATAAGAAATTACTATCAAAATTAGATTAGGACATAGAAAAAAGTTTGGGAATAATTATAAAACTCTTTTTATTTTTTTTTGTATCTGGCTTGTTCTATATATTTCTAAATTTCATTTAAAGTAATATTAAAATGGTAGGTTTGCTTATGGTTAAAATTATTCAATAGGAATATGTGAATTGAATTAAGTCAATTAATTTTTCAAAATTATTGTATGACATTTACAATGAACTAGTACACATCAATTCTATTAAATATCAACATACTGCAATTCTCCATGAGTGTAGAGACACTTTTATTTGTAGCATGAATCTTAGAGAGTCTTATTAATAAAATCAAACCTGAGGCCAGTTATTGGGGTGAACGCTGGTAGATCAAATGCAGAACAAGCCACAGCTACCTCGCCTCGCCGGATCCTCAGCTGGTCTTGTTTCCTCAGACCAGAGGCCTCTGAGTCCTCATCCAGAATGGGTCTCAGCTGAACTGCTGCTAGAAGCCTGAAAACTTAACCAGCCAAATGCTTAACCAGGCCAAATGCTTCTAGTTTCTGGTACTCATGCCTTATATATCTTTCTGCTTTCTACCACCACTCCCTGGGATTAAAGGCTTGCTTTCTGGGATTAAAGGCGTGTGTCACCTTGCCTGGCCGTTTCCAATGTGGCCTTGAACTCACAGAGATCCAGAGGGATTTCTACCTCTGGAGTGCTAGGATTAAAGGTGTGAGTGCTACCATTTTCTAGCCTTTGTAGCTAGTGGCTGTTCTGTCTCCGACTCCAGATAAGTTTATTAGGGTGCACAATATTTGGGGGAACACAATACCACCACATTTATTTATTTAATTCTTTATCCCAGCCTCTAAGTAAACAATATACACATGAGCACTGAGTTGGTAAATGAAAGAAAATAGTGATGTAGTATAGAAACACTAAGGGGATAGGTAGGAAATTATTCTTATTTGAAACCTGAAGGAAATGAGTATTTCTATAATGAACATTAGTCCAGAGATGCTGGACACCTGGATGGCACATGCCTTTTGTATGAGGGTGATTCATGCTTGCTTCTTCTTTTTTTTTTTTTTTTTTTTTTTTTTTTTTTGGTTTTTCAAGACAGGGTTTATCTGTGTAGCCCTGGCTGACCTGAAACTCCCTCTGTAGACAAGGCTGGCCTCAAACTCACTGAGATCTGCCTGTCTCCGCCTCCCAAGTGCAGGGATTAAAGGCATGCGCCACCAATGCTCAGCTCATTCTCACTACTAACAGTCTAGTATCATTTTAAAATACCAAATTTTAAAATATTGATTCTTATATAAAATTTACAATATTTAAGTATTAGCATAATTTTTGCAGAACTCTAAATATAAAGAAAATTTATCAGTAGGGAAAGCAGTATCATAACCACTGCCCACAACTTACCTGTTTGAAAATTTTGAATTTTGAGAATATTTTCTGTGATGTTATGCCTCAGTTATGAAGAAGGCCCCAAATGGCTCAGATATTACAAATCTGGCCCATGGTTGGACCATGAGGACATTAACTTCATAGTGGCTTAATCCACTGATAATCTGTTAAAAGATGTGACTAGATTGGAGGAAATGGATTACTGAGCACATACCTTAAAAAACTGCATTTTGTCTTTGTACTCTACCTGTTTACCTCCTTCCCTCTTTGTGGTCATGAGGCCATGAGATGATGACTTATGTCAGACTCATAGCAATGGAATGGGACAACCAGTGCCTAACATCTCTAAAATCATATCACAAAGTGAGTGTTTCCTCCTTTTAAATTGTTTGTCTCGGTTTTGTGAAAGAAACAATAATCTAACATATACGACAATCATCGTGTTCTCAACATGAAATATGCATGCATCATAGATGTGCACAGTTGTGCCTTAAAGTCTACATCTGACAAATACAGAAACAATTATTTCTTATGAACAACTAAAGTCATGTGATGACCTACTGAAACAATGACTCAGGAAAGAAAAGTTCTTCATAAACAATAGAGAGTTTCAAAATAAAAAATAAAAAAAAGGTATAAATTGATTGGCATAATTTAAAAGGTCTAAGCCTACATCAAAATATTGGCAATGTGCATTTATGTGTTCTACTTTTAAAACTGTTTGACATATTTCTATATCTTTTTTAAAATGGTGTATCATTATTGTTTACATAAAAATAGGAAGACTACATAAGTAGACAATTGATAAACAATGTTTCATTGTATTCAGATCAATATCACCTAACATTATTATTTGTGTGTCACCATAGATATACTGTATACTGTATGAACCAACATTCTGTGAACCAAGCAGCTTCAGGTTATAGTAGTAATTACTGGTATCTCAATCTATTTCATATTCATCTCTCAGTTACCTTCGGCTCATTTACATAATGAGATTTAATTTATGGGAATAAACTATCTTCATAGGAATTTCAGAGTTAGGTATATTAGGTAGAATGCGTAGCATTAATCATATTGTGTTCTTGGGATTTATGGCAAACCAGCATTATTAGGAGGAATTAGAAGTTTCATCTAACCCACTAGGAACAATGCCCATTTCAACAATGTGAATAGCAGTAGTTTGGTGGCATACTAAGGCTTAGAAATCCTACATAGAGCTTTTGTACACATATTCTCACAAAACTCCAGAAAGGTAAACTCTTGTAAATGAAAGATTTAATGTATCACCTGTATTACTCACTTTTCTTATATCTGTGTCTAAATATATGGCAGAAACAAGGTGAAGGGAGGAAAATTAATTCGGGCTCGCAGTTTGTCAGTGTCAATACTACATCTTGAGACAGTGTGGCAGAGTATAAAGTTATATCATAGCACTAGACAAAACAAGAATGCCTCCACTCTAGTAACTTAATAGTTATTGCTGGTCCAAACTTCCAATGCATGGTATGATGCTACTTCCATTCAGTGTGGATCATTCCTCCACAGTTGATTAATTATGGAAAACCATCATAGGCACAGCGAGATGAGTGCCTCACAAATTTACTATGTGCCATCTTAAAATGTGTGTCACAACATTATGCTGTGTCATATAATTAATGTAGGAATTACAAAGTTTTATGCAAAAGTAAAAGGAGTTTAAAAGCACAATAACCAAAACTTAATTCAAAACCAAACACATAAAGATTTGAAGGTGTTGCTAGAAGTGCTGATTCATGTTGCATATCTCAACTTCACTACAGCTATGATCCTGAGCAGAGTATGAACACTCTGTACTCATTGTGTTTGGATATTTGTTATTTACTTACTGTTTGTTTGTTTGTTTATTTTACATCCAGACTTGACCGCAGTTTCCCCTCTCTCCTCTTCTCCCACTACCTTCCCCCAACCTCCGCTCTGTCCCCACCATCCACTCTTTCTCCATTTCTATTTAGAAAAAGGCAGTCCTCCCGTGGATGTTGACAAGGCATGGATGGCATATTAATTTGTAGTAAGTCTAAGTACCTCATCTTAAAAAAATATTTGAGTTGGTGACTTGTGCTTTCAAAAAGTTTTGAGTAGCACATAAATGTGAAAAATTCTAACATTGCTCTGAACATATTTCTGAGATATTCTACTACATGTTTTTACAAATCCTTGTTGTCAACAATGATGATTAAAAAAAAACAAAATACAGTTCAACTCTGAAAAAATATTGAAGGTGCTCTGTGTCATGTAGCCCCATATATTGAGTCAAAATCTAAATCTTTGTACAGAAACAAGCAAGTACATTGCTTTTATTACTATGCTTCTGTTGAATAAATTGTTTTAAAATGTATTTTGTTATGGTTATCAGTAAATGCTTGATTTTTATGTCTCCTTCATATACCTATATACCTTGGGTTACATAAAAAAATCAGGCAGGAAATAATCATGAATAGAAAAGGATTAAGTACCCTGTCCTAGACTACTGTGAATATAGTCAAGTTAACAATGAAGATTTACCTTTATACCATCATTCAAGTAAAGAAAATTCTATTGAGATGTTCTTGTTCACATATCAGGTGCTTTAGAATGCATGCATGTTGTGATAATTAACCATCATTGTCAATTTGATTGAATTTAGAAACACTTCAGAAATTAACAAACTCTAATTCTTGGTGCATACTAGAGAGTGTTTCCAAGAAGGCTAATTTAGGAAGGAAGGTATACCTTGAATTTGAGTGACACAACCCAATAGACTGGGGACATAGGTAAGATAACAGGAAACAAAGAGAGCTCAAGAATGCAGTCATGCTTTGGCTTTGCTTCCTGGCTACCATTAGTTGAACAAACCTGCTCTTTCATCTCCTCCTCTGCTACTGTGATATACCGAAACTTCTGCACCTTTGATCCCAAATAAGTTTTTCCTTTAATTTGTTTTGATCAGGAATTTTGTTATAGTTTGAGGAAAGTTTAAAGTACATACATGTGTACTACATACCACTGAATATATACGCCATTATTAGAACATAGTAAGAATTTATGCTGGGTTAGTTGTCCTTTCAGCACACAGCTCCTGACAAAATAAAAACCATATCTTGTAAAGATCCACAGCAGAGATACACAATAAAAGACGGGAAGTAAATTTATCCCTAAACTAATAAAGTTGAGTGTGATTAAAATTATTCTATAACTTTTTTCAATATAATTTAGAATGCAGGAATGGACTGATCCTTAGAGATCAACTGATAAAATTTTAATTTTGTACAATGAAGCCATAAAAATGAGGAAAAATATTTCAACTTGGTATTGTAACAAAAATTAAGAGAAGAAAAATCAACTTTACAAAATTTTAATGCATTTAAATCAGTATCTATGTGCTAAAAACACATTTTAAAATACATGTAACAAGTATCAGCTGGATGCTAAATTAATCTTTCTAAATAAAATAAAGTAAAAATTGACTACCACCAGGAACATAAACTTTATTACACAAAACATTTTTACCTCCTAATGTAAAATAGGCAACTTTAGTGTTTCATTGTTCATGTAACAGAATAAGATCAGAGTTAAAGTGTTGATTATTTGGTTTTAATAGTTTAAACCTTTAAAACCACTTCAAATGTTTTGTTGAAAGTACAATGTGAAGGAGAAAAATGACCTTAAGTGAATGTTTGACAGAACTGTAGCACCATTTACATTGTGTTATTGAAATGACAAATAATTTGTAAGAAGCAATTGAGTTGGTTAAATATTTTGAATTCATTTAAGTATTTTAAATCCCATCAGCCCATAGAACTTTTGTTTTTGAAAGGACTTTAAGAAGAGTAGAATGTGGCGCACACCGTTAATCCCAGAACTTGGGAGGCAGAGGCAGGCGCATCTCTGTGAGTTTGAGGCCATCCTGGTCTACAAAGTGAGTTCCAGGAAAGGCACAAAACTACACAGACAAGCCCTGTCTCAAAAAACCAAAAAAAAAATAATAATAAGAAGAAGAAAATTAGAATGTTAGCTTATAATGGTATTGACTCAAGAAGAAATGTATTCAAAGCAGTTTCTGAAGAATTTTCATATGTTGGGTTATTAGAGAATAAATTATAAAAGTATGATGTAAATATGTACAGGTATCCAAAATAGGTCATAATTTGAAAAAGATACTAAGTCTACTTCAGATTCCAGTCTTTAAGATATGAAAGAAGAGACATGAGGATAGTTGAACAAACACAGGTGATATTGAGGAAAAATGAAGTAAAATGGATAAGTTTCAGTGGGAAGGATGAGAGGGTAGGTTAGAGGTTGTTGAGGTAAGGATAACTAGCTGAAAGGATGATTGAAAAATATGGAAATCTACTGTTTTTTATAAGCTTTATATAAACAAACATACTAATTCCAGAATACATAGGTGTCAAATAAAAAACCCAGTGCAGATATAGGATACCACCCCTTGTTGTACAGAGATGTCCAGGAGAGCTCAAGAACAATACAGGTTAATGTCTCTGCTTTTGGTTGATGGCAACACCCCATTGCTGAAGATTCCATACATACTCGTCACAGAACATGGAGAAATCAAGTTGGTACTGACAAGAAGGTTTCCTGCCTACTGGTTGGCTGTCATCATACTAGAAGGTGACATGAAGGCTGATGGGAGAGAAAAGTCATAACTATCTCACCAAACTACGAACTATGTGAGAATCAGTAATTACCAGTTTAGTAAGTTAAGGCCATAGGCACAAAAGTATTTTTGGGGTAACCAACGGCTATTTGATTGGATTTGTGATTCATTTCACTAGAAGGAACCCATGGCTAGTACTATACATCTGGCAAGAACCAATCATGGGGGAGTACACACACACAGGCCCAAGGGGTTGACGTACTACTTTTATTTTGCTAAATGGACATTATGTTAAAATGTCTTCTAAATTCTTATCTAACTGTAGATTATTGTTGTTCTCAAATACTTCAGGGTTTTGCTTAGTGGAGTGGGTAGTGATTAATACAAAAACAACTAGTAAAGGTGGAGAATGTGGAGTGCTTAGCCACAAATGGGACAGCTATATCACACTACCTCCCCAAGGCTGAGGAAACATGAAGGAAGAGGGGGCAGAAAGTGTATAAGAGCTGTAGTATGAGGGGAGTGAAACTGTGCTTCTCTTCATTCTTCTGATCATAAAAGGACATAGCATTTGTCCTCTTCCTATAAAATATAGAAAGAAAGCATCATCTTGGAAATAGAGACTGCCCTATCAACAAATTCTGAATCAACAACACCTTGGCTTTAGAATTTCCAGTCTCCAGTCTTGGGAGAAATAATTTTCTGTTGTTCATAAATTATTCACTAAATATTTTGTTATGTGATCAGGACCAGATTATGACACAAATACAGGAAGTTTTCTTCTATTTCTAATCTGTGTTTTTGTAAAAACAGATGATCCAGTCTTGTCAAATACTATTTCCATGTTGATAGAATCCATTGTCATTTCCCTAATTAATTTTATTATTCTGACATTTATTGATTTTTTAATAGAAAATCATCATTTTGTTTCTGGTTTAGAATGTTTCAACCTAGTTAATAGTTTGGTAGAGTTTATTTCATAATTTTTTACCTATATTCTTTAGACATAGTAATTTTTTTTTATGTCATGACTTTAGTGTTTTTAATAGAGTCAGAATATCCCCAGAAAATGTACTCATCTACTTTTTACAATACTCTGATAGCATTTGATGTTATTTAAATTATTTAAATGTTAGGTATTAATATTTAAATTAATCAAAATTTAAATACTAGATAACTCTCTATCACTGGTAAATACATGTGTCCCTGGACTTTTATTTTTTTTTTTATTTTTTGAGTTATTTTGTTTCATGATTCAATCCCTTTTCTTAGCTGCTCCCAAGTAATCACACAGAGTCTTAATATTAATTACAATGATTGACCAACAGCTCAGGCTTGTTCCTAGCTAACTCTTACATTTATGTTAACCCATATTTCTTATCTACCCTCTGCCACATGAGTCTTGGATTGTTACCTCATTTTCTACATGTCCTGCTTCCTCTGCATCTGTTGGCGTCTCCACAGATTCTACCTTCCTTCCTCCCAATGTTCTCAGTTTGGCTGTCCTTTTCTTGTTCAGCTATTCACCGGTCAGCTTCTTTATTAATCCAATCACAGCAACATATATTCACACATGAAAAGGAATATTCCACAGCATTCTACAACTGTTAAGACTTTTTTCTTTAGTCAGTGTTTATGTTTTGTAGACTTCTAAGAACATTTCTAGCTCCTGAATAATGATCTAACTCAGTGGTTCTCAGCCTCCCTGATGCTGTGACTCTTTAATACAGTTCATGTTGTGGTGACCACAATCATAAAATTATTTTCATTGCTACTTCATAACTGTAATTTTGCTACTGTTATGAATCATAATATAAATATCTGATATGCAGGATATTTGGTATCATACTCCTGTGAAAGGGTTGTCTGCCCCAGAGATAGATCTAACTCATTAGTGGTGCAATGTCTCAGAGTACTAAAAAAAAATCTTATTTCTAAGAGAAAGAGTATCTCAAATTTGATTTGGCATTTTACATTTTTTCTTTTCTCCCTCTCATATAGTCATTCTTATAAAGTTTAGTCAGTTTTCATGATCTTTACAAAAGATCCAGTTTTTTTTTCTGTTGGTTTGCTTTTTGCTTTATGATTTATCTTTATCCTTTTGGTAGATCTCTTCCATACTTTTTATTTTCTTCTTGTGACATAACTTTGATTTGAGCATATTTTTCAAGTGTTTTGGTGTGGAATGCTATGTTTCATAACATTGTATTTGCTATGTGAGATAAGTTTTATTTGGTAGATAGTTGTTTTTACTTTTCTCAAAGAAATTTCTTATTTTTCTTAATGTATTGTTTATTTAATTTTATCTTATTTCATTTCTGTAGCATGAATCTTAAAAGTTCTTATTAATAAAATCAAACCCAGGGCCAGTTATTGGGGTGAAATGCTGGATGGTTAGAGAGCCAGAATAAGCCACAGCTAACCTCACCTGGCCAACTTCTCAGCTGATCTTATTTCCTCAGACTGGAAGCTTTTGAGTCCTCATATTCGAATGGCTCTCAGCTGAACTGTGCTGCTCAAAACCTAAAAGCTTAACCAGCCAAATGCTTCTAGTTTCTGGTCCTCACGCCTTATATACCTTTCTGCTTTCTACCACCACTCCCTGGGATTAAAGGCTCGCTTTCTGGGATTAAAGGTGTGAGTCACCATGCTTGGCTATATCCTTGAACAGATGGATTTCTGCTTCTGGAATGCTAGGATTAAAGGCGTGTGCTACCACTGCCTATCCTAAGTATCTGGTGGCTTTTCTATTCTCTGACCCCAGATAAGTTCATTAGGGTACACAATATTTCAGGGAACACAATACCACCACACATTTCCATCTGTTTTTAATGTTTTCCAAATGTTTATTATATATCATTAGTCTCTAATTTGGTTTTACTGTGATTGGCAACAATGCTTTTTATAATTTTGTTCGTTCAGTAGTTTTTGCAACATTTTTGATAAACTCTACAGTATATCTGAGCCATTCCTACATTAATAGTTAATATTATATTCTTATATTATATTATATTATATTATATTATATTATATTATATTATATTATATTATATTATATTCTTCTGTTGGGCACAGTGTTCTCTGTATAGGTACTCAGTTTTGTTAGGGTAAAGTTAACACTGCCTGAAGGAACCAGCCTTCAGACAGCATACAGTGTTTGAAAGAAATCCATGGCATTGGTGTAAACTAAGACTTTTCTATTTGAGGGGTTTTAAGGAAAAAATAAAATACTCATGCATTCTCTTGATGTTTTCTTGACTTTATCATGTTGTTCTCATTATGCTGTTCTCTCTCATTTTGTCTTCCATGTTGCTCTGTCCTATCATGTCTTTTTACAGTTTATATATCCCAACAAACTCTTTTAGACAAAACAGGAGTCATGGAAAGGCTACATTCCATTTTAAGTGAATGATTATAGAATTCATGACTATGGAAACATTTTGAACTCACCCTGTAGTCAGAAGTAGTAAATCTGGGTGCCCTCTCCTATGTCAGAGGCCAAGAGAGTGTTAGCTTACATCTCAGGATAGGGAGGTGCCTGTGATGTCATAGATTCTCTAGTTCAGTCTTAGAACATAGCTCAAGTCTGTACTTTACAAGATACTATGGCATTATAATGTTTAAATTTTACAATGTACTTTTTGCCCTGTGTGTAACTGCTGACTATCAAAAGAAATCTGTAGCCCTATTTTGGGACTATACAGTCAAATTATCTTTTGTAGCACTGATAAGTCAGAAATTATTTTCACAAATTGAGGTCAGGAAAATGTGCAAGGAATTAACCATTCACCAGCTAGCAATAATTGGGCTATATTGTATTTAAGACCCTAGCTAATGGATCAGATAACTCAGCTATGTGTCCTTGGGGACATAGATTGTATTTCTGGGGTTGTTTAACATAGAAAAACCATTAGCAAATCATCTGGTATAGGCAAATTTCTAAGTGATCTTATTAAATAATAAAAAAAAAAGGATCCAGAAATAGGGGTGAAAATCTGACAGAGATCAGAGGAATCAGAACAGTCACCAGATAACCTTACCTCACCATACCGTAACTACCAAAGTGCCATCCATGACTTCCTGTCTACCCAGGCTTTTACTGCCTTTCTGTTCTGCCCTCTCATTGGCTCTTAGCCCAGCTACCTCACTTCCTTGTCACTGCCTGTCTGTAAAGACCTCCAGGTCTGTATGTTTGATACTGGGATTAAAGGAGTATGTCACCACACTTGGCTTTGTTCCCTGGTATGGACTTGAACACACAGAGACCCTGACTTCCAAGTGATCAGATTAAAGGCATGTGCTACCACTGCCTGACTTTTATGTTTACTTAAAATAGCTTGCTATTTCCTCTGATTTCCAGGTAAACTTTATTTATTAGCATACAAATAAAATGTTACCACATTTCAGTACAATAAAATATCACCACATTTCCCTTTTTTTATAATAAAAATAAAAAATAATAAAAAGTTGTAACTAATATAAGAAAAAATATATACAATAAGTACAATAACTATATACAATATATACAAGCAATAAATATATCAACAATGTCTAGTCCATTTGCATTTGAAAAACTCAGAGAAAATATTCCATTATCTATCCTATTTTGCTAAGTCCAAAATGTACCTGATTCACTTTCTATCCAAACTTATATTACTAACAGAGAACTATCTTATAATGTCTTTCAAATGTATACACTTTATACTTCTTAGTGAGTTTCTTTTCTGAAATTTCTTAACAAGGAAAATTGTAACTACAGCTATCTAATCTTCAACTCCCTCAGAGACCCAAGAAGGAAAAATATTACCTAGTAAAACAGGAAGTGCAAACAAGTGACTTCCAAAAATGTGATGACAGAAACAGACAGGTGCCTGGACAGTCACCTGAGGTTTCTCCACAATGTTGGGGCATCATCGTCATCCTATAGGTTTAGCATATCTAACAGACACATTTGTGAAGTAGGATGTAAACAAGGGCTATAGCTTGACCTCACATTTGGTGGGAGTATTCCATGTACCAGATAAACTTGAATTCCTCCAGTGTCCTGTCATGATTCAGGATTTTAAATTCTGAAAATTGCTGGAGTTTTTGGAATTCAGCTGCCTATTCTTCTTGGCTTGTGGATGGCCTCATTCCAGCATCTCATTCTCATCCATATCCCATTCTTCTCGACTTGTGTGTGGTTTCATCTCCTTTATTAAGTGTCAATCTACCATTGAGAGTTTAGACTCCATCAGCCTAGTTACTCCTTCAAGAATAAATGTTTTAGCTACTGTTCCACTGCACATCAGAAGTCATCGGTCCACTGCCTGTTCAGCTGCCTTTGAGAAAAGAGGCACTGTACCTTTTCTGGATTACAAAGCCACTTCAGCAATAGTGCCATATTGTTCTGGCCTCAGAGGCCACCTGTTGTTAAAGCTACAACCACACTTGTTTTGGAAAGGATTGGTGGTTCTTCGTTATGTGTCCTGTTTACTCATTTTGGTTAGCATATTGTCAGCAGTTGATTCAAGGTCACTTTGTCACCCAGTGGCAAACTTTTGCCATAGTGAAAGTTAACTCCATATGCAGTTTCTTCAATGCCCATATCTTCTCTGAAGTAGATTGGTGCTGCCAAGAGCTGCCATGTCTCATAGTCATAAAAAAAGAAAAAAATCTAAGTTATTAAAACATTTTAAATGCCATATTCTGTAGATCTCTGAAGGGTTTGAAGATGACCTGTCAATTTAAAATATATCTCTGCTTGATCTTGAAAAAAACATACCTAGTATGACTATGAGTTCAATTGTAATGTCTAACTACTAACTTTTATTTCTTTATATCCTAATAGTTGGTAATAAAAACATTCAAGGATTAGCAAATTGCATTATATTGTTAAATGAACGGTACAAGTACAATATCCTGAACAAGATTAGAAATATGTATACAGCATTTTCTAACAATATCAATCTCAATATATACAATTTGTATACAATATATAAAAATCCAATTCTATGTAAAGTATTTAAAACTAGAAGTTGTCTTTTAAAAGTAGATTCAAACTGGGCGTTGGTGGCGCACGCCTTTAATCCCAGCACTTGGGAGGCAGAGGCAGGCGGATCTTTGTGAGTTTGAGGCCAGCCTGGGGTACCAAGTGAGCTCCAGGAAAGGCACAAAGCTACACAGAGAAACCCTGTCTTGAAAAAAAAAAAGTAGATTCAATAATCTACCTATTTATCTATACCATATCTATATATTCTCTTTTCAGAGAGGATTCAATAATCTACCCTTTATTTTATCATTTCTATATCTCTTTTTTTCAGAGTAGATTCAATAATCTACCTCTTATGTATATCTTCTTTTGCCTTTTCTTTTCTTTTCTTTTCTTTTCTTTTTTTTCAAACAAAAATCATAGATCTAGTCTCCTTTGTTTAGCCCTTTTCCTGACTATTAACAACAACTTGAAACCAACCCTCCTAAACAATGACAACTATGCCAAACCTGAAACCCATTGAAAGACCAAAAACCACCTGCCCCACCCCACCT
Source organism: Peromyscus attwateri (assembly GCA_902168425.1). Lineage (NCBI taxonomy): Eukaryota > Metazoa > Chordata > Mammalia > Rodentia > Cricetidae > Peromyscus > Peromyscus attwateri. The sequence goes on from CABHPP010115455.1 coordinate 76,063, forward strand.
CTTGGGAATGTGGGCACCATGTTCTTAAAATTGCTTCCTGTTGTTTGTGGGCAAAGGCATCTTTATGGGATCCTTAAAAGAAAATTTTTGGGTTAATTGTTAATTTTTGGGAGAGGTAGCTATATCATTTGTTGTCTAGTCTCTTCATAATGCCAAAGTGCAGGGCTTATTTCAAGTCCTTATTCAAGTAGTCTGTGAAACTGAATCATTTCAGCTAGCTATCTCAAAACTGTTCTGAGCAGTTTGTAGTCCAAACCTGATCTTTGGGTGATATTTGCCAGCTTAGTGGTATTATTATTGTCCACATGGAATCATAGTTGTGAAGCCCCAACATATTTCTGGAAACTCCAAATTCACTGTTTGGTCTTGATTCCCTGCAGAAAACTGATAGAGACTCCAACACAAAAACATGTATAGACAGTTAAATGAAGCCTTTTTTTTCTAGAATTAGTTAGTACACAATATGACCATTAATATCATAACAAAAGTTTAAATATATATATATATATATATATATATATATATATATATATATATATAAATCTTATAAATTTTGATATAAAATTCATACCTTAAGAAAAGTTTGAAGAATCAAAATAGAACCAAAGGATTGAGAATAGTGGCAATAGAGTAGTCCCTTAATTTTTTTCATTTTCTTCTGTCCCATATCAGAAGATGGCTCTTTCTTCTGACATGATACAGTATTGAGAGCCACTAGTAGCAAAAATCCATGAGCATATACAGCAGGTGACAACTAGTGCTCAGAAGGTCAACCTATCAGAACTAAGGGTTCTGTTAGAGAAACCATCATGTAAGGCGTTATAGAATTACTGCCTTGTGAATGAATTGGCTATCTGTTGTTATAAACTTCTTGTGTAATAACAGCTATGATTCTTTCCATTTACCATGCATCTCCATGTTACATGTACATATAATCTCATGATTGCATATCAATCTTGGGCACAACTTTGTCTATACATTTGGGGTAATTGGACAACTGTCCCCTGCTGTGTTTATTTTTCAGTAACATATATATGGCCAGGGCCATTCTCCAGACAAAAGTATTTCAGCAAAGATACCTTTTTCCAAGGACAAAATTGCACATAGATAAACATTAGCTCATCTCACTCACAGACAAAGAAAAGAACCACTAACAATTAAATCCTCAACCCCTTACCTTCACCCCAGGTTATTTACACAAGACCCTAATTTAAGAGATTTACTGCTCACATTGCTGGGATGATGTTTTAGCCATTTGCTAGTTACTGAGTTAAGGCAGTAGCTTCCCACTGAACTAAGGAGATGCCTACAAGGCCAGGCAGATAATAGGTGCAAAGCTTCTTTCTTGTGCAAATTAAGTTTTTATTCCTCATCAGCCAGCTATTCCTACATTTTCTCCTCAGCAAATACTCTGAGTGAAAATGATTTTACTAACCAAATACTACATGATATGACATAGGTTGCTTAGCCACCTAGCATATGCCCCCCTCCCTATCAGAAAGCAGTAAACCAAAGACAGTTTACTTTCTTGTGACTTATTGACTCCTAACGTTCTACCTAGCCATTTCTACATCATAGTTTGAGCACACAAATTCCCTAATTGATCTTAGCCTTTAGTTGACCCTACCAGAGAACTCCCCTTTAGTCACTCCCCTTTTGGGTTATAATTTGAAGCTGACAATTAATTGCTTTATGTGTGGATCCTTATCACCTCTCTTTGCGACCCTGAAAACTTCAAGTCTCGCATTGCTTTACCAAAGAATTACTGTGTGGGTATATATACTAGTTCTCTGAGAGCATGGGGAGAATTGATGGATAAGAACAAAGATGAAGACAGAGATGGAAAGAACTAGGTAAGGATGAGAAAACAGCAGAAGGGACTGAGAGCAGGAAGGACTGAGAGGAGATAAGTAAGAGAGCACAAAAGAAACTGTGTAAATAGAATTGACTTAGAGTAACAAAAGAATTGACTAAAGAACTCAGTGTGCTTAGATTCATTGAATATCCCTCAGATTAGAATCCTCAGCAGGTTGTTAGACTCTTCCATAGACCCTGGAAGCAAACAATATAGGCTGGACCTAATATTGGTTTAATTAATAGAGATTTTGTATTTTCCTTTTAACAACATGATTAGGTTTAGAGAAGGAGAAAGCCATTCTCCAACTCCAAAGCCAGCTTTAATTTAACTGAACTGGGACTACCAGAAGACCAATAGTGTTAAATGTCTTTAGAGAAGTGCAGAAACAAAAATTTAGGAAGACTTACAGAATTTTATAGATGATATACCAATAGGCCAATTTACTATTTTTCTTGGGACATTTTTTCTAGATGAGTTGTCCTTTTTCTTCGGATGTCTCATTTGTCCAGTGTTCTTCAGATTCCTTAGCCTTCATCCTCCTAAAGACAAAAACAAAAACATTTCCCCAAGGGTAATTTTGGGAAGGATCCCTTTTGGCAAGTTATATCTGATTAAATGAAAAGGCATGTGTTAATGGTATAAGATAGTTTAAATTGGATGTTCATGCTGGTTGATGAACTATCACCTCTTCTAATTAAGGGTCTCTCTTGTTGAAATCGAACCTTTATCAATTTTGATGGTATCCACAGCTTATCTTCTGCTGTAGAAACAAAGGCAAAACCTCGCCCACAGTGTAACACATATGCTGGTTTCCATTCTGAGGTCAGCACATCCTTAAAGTATATAGGCTGATTTTATTTTATAGTTTTTTTTTCTATTATACAATGTCTCTCTGCAGCTGTTGTTCCTTTCTCATTAGCATTGAGAAAATTCAGAGTTAATAGAGCATTATTCAATCTATTTCTGGGTTTTTTTGTTACCCATTTCTGTTTATTTAGCATATTCTTTAGAGTTCTGTTTGATCTTTCTATAACTGCTTGGCCTGTAGGATTATGTGGTATACCTGTAATATGCTTTATATTGTAATAAGCAAAAAACTGTTCCATTTTACCAGAGACATATGCTGGAGCTTTGTCAGTTTTAACTTGTACAGGTATACTCATGATGGCCATAATTCCTAGAAAATGAGTGATTACAGAATCAGCTTTTTCAGAATGCAGAGCAGTTGCCCATTGTAATCCTGAATAGCTATCAATGGTATGGTGTATATATTAAAATTTTCAAAATTCTGCAAAGTGAAACACATCCATCTGCCAGATTTCATTTTTCTGGGTACCCTTTGGGTTACATCCTGCTGGTAATGGAGGTTGATTGTAGAAGGAACAAGTAGGACATTACTTTTCTATTTCTTTGGCTTGTTGCCAGGTTATGGAAAAATCCTTTTTTAAACCTTTACTATTGATATGATGTTTTTTATGAAATTCTGAGGCCTCCAGCACATTTCCTATCAATAATTTATCAATCTCTTCATTACCTTGTGCTAGAGGGCCTGGCAGATAAGTATAGGATCGGATGTGAGTTATATATAAAGGATGACTCCTTTTTCTGATTGTATCTCGTAATTGAATAAATAGTAAAGTTAATTCTGAAGCATCAGGGATAAATTCTGTAGTCTCAATATGTAATACCACTCTTTCAGCATACTGAGAGTCAGTTACTATGTTGAGAGGTTCTGAAAAATCCATTAATGTCAACAGAATAGCATACAATTCTGATTTTTGAACTGAATTATAAGAACTTTGAACCAATTTACATAAATTTTCTGATTTGTAACCTGCCTTTACTTGTTTTTTTACATCTGTATAAAATGTAGGAGCTCCAGATATTGCAGTTTCCCTTACAATGTGAGGCAAAATCCAATCTTTATAAGGTCAATTCTATCACTTTCAGGATAGGGATATTTGCTGTTAATCTCTCCCAAAAAAATTACTGCAAGCTCTTTGCCAAGGTTCACTTTCTGCCCATAATTTTTCAATGTCCTCCTTAGTTAATGGTACAACAATTTCTGCTGGGTCTATTCCTGCTAATTGACAAAGTCTCAATTTACCTTTCAAAATCAAGTCAGATATTTTTTCCACATATGTTTTTATTTTTTTATTGTGTTTATTTGGTAAAAAATATCCATTCCAATATAATATCTTCCTTCTGCATTAAAATTCCTGTAGGAGAATGCCAAAAGGGTAAAATAACCAAAATACAATCCAGCTTTTGATCCACACAATCCATGTGTCCTTCCTGTATTTTCTTTTCTACCAAGGCCAATTATTTTTCAACTTCAGGTGATAAATCTCTTGGAGTATTTAAGTCCTTGTCACCTTCTAACGTTTTGAACAAATAACTCAGTTCATCATTTTTTTTTACCCCAGGAATAGTTCTTAGATGAGAAATGTCTCTGAATAATCTTTGAAAGTCATTAAGAGTCTGTAATCGATCTCTTCTAATTTATACCTTTTGGGGTCTAATATTTTGTAGTTCTATTTTATATCCTCAATAGTTAATAGAATCTCCTCTGTGTATCTTTTCAGGAGCAACAAGGCAACAAGGCAAAATTTTATTTACTTCTTCAAACATTCTTTCTAATGTATCTGCATTTGAGTCAGCTAGTAAAATATCCATATAATGATAACTTACAGATTTAGGAAATTTTTGCATATCACTTCCAATGGCTATTGTACAAAATATTGGCACAGGGTTGGACTATTCAACATTCCCTATGGGAGAACCCTCCACTGATATCTCTTAACCCGTTGAGAATTATTATAAGTAGGCATCATGAAGGCAAATCTTTCTCTGTCTTTTTCTTGTAAGGGTATTGGAAAGAAACAATCTTTTAAATTAATAACTATAAGAGGCAATCCTTTAGGCAACAGAGTAGGCAAAAGAATTTGTAGCTGGTGTTTTCTCCAGTCCTGCCCAGCACCACGGACCCCGCAAGCACTTATAAAATAATTACTCATAAACTTGCATTAATTAAACTACTGTGCCACTAGGTCAGGCCTACCATTGACTAGCTCTTACACTTAATTCAGCCCATTTCTGTTAATCTATATGTTGCCACGTGTTCCATGGCTTCACCTGTTGCCTTTACATGTTGCTCCATGGATGGCAGGCTGGAGTCTCTCCCACTCTGCCTTCCTGTTCCCCCAATTCTCCTCTCTTCTAGTCACACCTATACTTCCTGCCTGGCTACTGGCCAATCAGCGTTTATTTATCAATCACTTATAGCAACATATTTTTACAGCATACAGGGTATCCCACAGCAGGAATTCCAGATTGTAGAGAGCCTATTGGCTGAATTACTTTGTTAATTGCTCTAAGTTCTGTTACCATTCTCCATTTACCAGATTTATTTTTAGTAACAATACAGGAGAATTCCAAGGGCTGGTTGATTCTTCAATATGCTGAACATTTAGCTGCTCTTATACCAGCTCTTCTAAAGCCTGTAGTTTTTCTGTTGTTAAATACCATTGCTGAACCCATACAGGCTTGTCTGTTAACCATTTTAAAGATAGAGCTGTAGGTGCCTTTGAAAGATCATCAGTTGTTGTGTCCTGTTCTTGTATAATCTGGATGGCTGGTGACCACTCATTAGAATAATACCTTCTAATATTTCTCTCAGAAACATGTTTTAGTTTATGATTTGTTTCTGAGGTTGGAAGGACGTTAATCTGAGTATTCCATTGTTGTAATACACCATGACCCCTTAACTTCATAACTGTTACACACATATGGCTTTAATTTTCATCTCTGTCCTTCTGGACCTATACATCCGAGCATCTTGCACTCTGTTTCACTTGTGATAATGTTCCAATCCCTAACAGTTGAAAATTTACCTCCTGAAGAGGCCAAGTTGGATGCCAAAATTCTGATGCAATTATTGCCACATCTGCACCTGTGTCTACTTAGCCAGATAACAAAACATCATTTATTCGTATTGTTAATTTTGGTCTTTGTTCATTTAGAGAAGTTTGCCAAAAAAAAAATTGCTTCATGGTTTCTCCTGAATTTTCTATCCTTTCTGCCTCAGCTGTTCTATCACCCCGAGCAGCCGGGTTTATTCCAATAGGCATTTGATTATTTAATTGCTCTGAGTAGGGATTTTTTCTATGATGGCAGGAAAGGTTTGAACTGGATTTGCTGTGGGGGCCTGCCTGACGCCTCTCTGGGAGTTTCCTGAGGACAGAGGTAAAGGATTCTCTTGTTTGTCCCTTGTTGATCCACATTTGTTGGTCCAATGTTTACCCTTACCACAACTTCTGCATACCCCAGAAGGAAGGGCCATTCTGTTGCCATTGTTTCTTGAAGAAACATTGTTTCTATGAATGCACTATTTACAATCCCTTTTCAAATGACCTTACTTTCCACATCCAAAACATCTGACATTCCTCAAACCTTTTGAAATTGTTTCTCCTATCCACATATCATCATGGCCATGAGACTCAACATTAATTGTGTCCCTCATCCAATCCTCCAAGGGTGCAGATCTTGCCTTTAACGGCCTGATTATTCTCTTGCATGCTGCATTTGTGTTCTCAAAAGCCCATAATTCAATTATTATCTGGCTAGCTTCTGAATTCAGGACCATTCTATTTACTTCTGAAGAGAGTCTTTGTAAGAAATGCATGAAGGATTCTTTTGGTCCCTGTATAACTTTTGTGAAGGACTCAATTTTCTTTCCTGCTTCCTCAATTCTGTCCTTTGCATTCATGGCTGCCATGCAGCATACAGTTAAGGTTTGTCTATCACATAAACATTTTCTTTGTATTTCAGCATATTGGCCTTCTCCAAGAAGCTGATCCTGGGATATTTCCACACCCCTAGCCCTCTATTGATTTTCTATGGTCTTAGCCTCATATCTGCACCATATACACCACTGCAGCTGTGCTTTGGGTTGCAAGATAGCTGTTACTAATTCTTTCCAGTCTTAAGGAATAATCCTATTACAGGTTGACCAGGAGTTTAACATTTACTTTACAAATGGAGAATATATGCCATAACAGACTATAGCCTCCTTAAACCTCCTTAAATCTAACATTTCAACTGGAGTCCAATCAGTTTCTAATTGTCCTTGATCAGGTAATTGCTGTATGGTTACCAGATAAATTAAGTTTGATTGTTTGAAAACAGGCTGTCTTTCTGTAGTAACTTTATAATCCAACCTGAAATAATTTCACCCTTAAATTCTGTCTGAGTCTGAATTTCTCTATAATTCATTTTAACAGGTTTTTCTAAAACTTTTATCCTGGTACTTAAATTGACTATATTTTTAAATTGTAAAATAAGGATGAATAAACAAATATGTATAATTGATGTTACATACATCCCATCAATATTAATCCTCTCATCTAATTGTTCCATGTTAAACTGCCTAGTGTTTTATCAAACAAAAACCAATTTCTTTCTATTGTAAAGATATTTCTCGTGCCGGGCGTTGGTGGCGCACGCCTTTAATCCCAGCACTCGGGAGGCAGAGGCAGGCGGATCTCTGTGAGTTCGAGGCCAGCCTGGGCTACCAAGTGAGCTCCAGGAAAGGCGCAAAGCTACACAGAGAAACCCTGTCTCGAAAAACCAAAAAAAAAAAAAAGATATTTCTCATTTTTTTAATGTGGGAAAACATTTTCTCTTTTTTTTTCACTTTGAAATATAATTTTTATTTGCATTTGTAATTCTGAATTTGTATAGGCACAATGCTTTGGCATAAAGAAGAGAGGTAACCATTAAATTTTTAAATACCATCAATATTATGAATATTTTGGATTTATGATAATTTTTCTCTTGTATATTTGCAAAGATAGATGGACACAAATATAATAATTAGTGTGATGTCTTAAACTACATTTCATTTCAAAAATGCTGTACATTTTCAGAATATTTATAAACTCAATTTAGTTATTAAATATAATGTGTGAAATATTAAAAATATATATTTTAATTTACTTTGAAATTTTTATTCTTTCTTACTTTTTAAAAAATTTTATAATTTGATTAATTTTACATATCAGCCACAGATTCCCATCCTCCCTCCTACAATCCCCCACCCCAGCCTACCCCCAGGCCACCCCCCATTCCCATCTCCTCCAAGGCAAGGACTTCCCTAGGGATTCAACTCAACCTGGTAGATACAGCCCAGGTAGGTCCAGTCCCCTCTTCCCATACTAAGCAAAGCGTCCCTGCAAAAGCCCCAGGTTCCAAAGAGCCAGCTCATGCACTAAGGACAGGTCCTGGTCCCTCTGCCTGGGGGCCTCCCAAACAGTTCAAGCTAATCAACTGTCTCGCTTATCCAGAGGGCCTGGTCCAGTTGGGGACTCCTCAGCTATTGGTTCATAGTTCATGTGTTTCCACTAGTTTGGCTATTTATCCCTATGCGTTTTCCAATCTTGGTCTCAACAATTCTCCCTCATAGAATCCCGCCTCTTTCTTGTCGATTGGATTCCTGGAGCTCCACCTGGGGCCTGGCCGTGGATTTCTGCATCTGCTTCCATCAGTCATTGGATGAGATTTCTAGCACAACAGTTAGGGTGTTTGGTCATCCTATAACCAGAGTAGGTCAGTTCGGGCTTTCTCTCGACCATTGCCAATAGGCTATTGTGGAAGTATCTTTGTGGATTTCTGGGGACCTCTCTAGCACTTTGCTTCTTCCTATTCCCATGGGGGCTTCATTTATCATGGTCTCCTTTTCCTTGTTCTCCCTCTCTGTTCTTGATCCAGCTGGGATCTCCCGCTACCCTAAGCTCTCTTTCCCTCAACCCTTGCCCTTCATTACCTCCCCCCACATCCAGTTTGCTCATGTAGATCTCATCCATTTCTCTGTCATTGGGCAATCCCTGTGCCATTCTCAGGGTCCTGTTTTCTAGGTAGCCTTCCTGGAGTTGTGAGTAGCAGTCTAGTCATCCTTTGTTTAAATCTAGTATTCTCCTATGAGTGAGTACATACCATGTTTGTCTTTTGAGTCTGGGTTACATTACTCAGGATGATTTTTTCTAGATCCATCCATTTGCCTGCAAACCTCATGATGCCATTGTTTTTCTCTGCTGAGTAGGACTCCATTGTGTATATGTACCACATTTTATTTATCCATTCTTCAGTTGAAGGGCATCTAGGTTGTTTCCAGGTTCTGGCTATTGAGCATGTGCCCTTGTAGTATGATTGATCATTCCTTGGGTATATGCCAAAGAGTGGTATAGCTGGGTCTTGGGGGAGATTGATTCCCAATTTTCTAAGAAAACTCCATATTGATTTCCAAAGTGGTTGTACAAGCTTGTATTCCCACCAACAGTAGAGGAGAGTTCCCCTTGCTCCACATCCTCTCCAGCATAAGCTGTCTTCAGTATTTTTGAACTTAGCCATTATGACGGGTGTAAGGTGGTATCTCAGAGTCATTTTGATTTGCATTTCCCTGATGATTAGGGATGTTGAGCAATTCCTTAAATGTCTTTCAGCCATTTGAGCTTTCTCTGTTGAGATTTCTCTGCTTAGCTCTATACCCCATTTCTTAATTGGACTGTTGGACATTTTGATGTCTAGTTTCTTGAGTTCTTTATATATTCTGGATATCAGCCCTCTGTCAGATGTGGGGTTGGTAAAGACCTTTTCCCATTCTGTAGACTGTTGCTTTGTCTGGTTGACCATGTCCTTTGCTTTATAAAAGATTCTCAGTTTCAAGAGGTCCCATTGATTGATTGTTTCTCTCAGTGTCTGTGTTACTGGTATTATATTTAGGAAGTGATCTCCTATGCCAATGCATTCAAGACTACTTCCTACTTTCTCTTCTAGCAGGTTCAGAGTAAATGGATTTATGTTGAGGTCTTTGATCCACTTGGACTTAAGTTTTGTGCATGGTGACAGATATGGATGAATTTGTAGCCTTCTACATGTTGACATCCTGTTATGCCAGCACCATTTGTTAAAGATGCTTTCTTCTTTCCATTGTACTGTTTTGGCTTCTTTATCAAAAACTATATGTTCATAGATGTGCAGATTAATGTCAGGGTCCTCAATTCGATTCCATTGGTCCACATGTCAGTTTTTATGCCAGTACCAAGCTGTTTTTATTACTGTAACTCTATAGTAGAACTTGACGTCATGGATTGTGATGCCTCCAAAGGTTATTTTATTGTACAGTATTCTTTTGGCTATCCTGGGATTTTTGGTTTTTCCATATGATGTTCAGTATTATACTTTCCACTTCTGTGAAGAATTGTGTTGGCATTTTGATGGGGATTGCACTGAACCTGTATATTGCTTTTGGTAAGATTACCATTTTTACTATGTTAATCCTGCCTATCCATTAGCATGGGAGTTCTTTCCATTTTCTGGAACCTTCTTCTATTTCTTTTTTCAGGGACTTAAAGTTCTTGTCATATAAGTCCTTCACCTGCTTAGTGAAAGTTACCCCAAGGTATTTTATATCATTTGTGGCTATTGTAAAGTGTGATGTATTTATGATTTACTTCTCAGCCTCTTTGACAATTGTATATAGGAGGGCTACTGATTTTTTCGAGTTGAGCTTGTATCCTGCTATGTTGCTGAAGGTGTTTATAAGCTATATCAGTTCCTTGGTCGAATTATTGGGGTCACTCATGTATACTATCATATGGTCTGCAAATAATGAAATTTTGACTTCTGCCTTTCGAATTTGTGTCCCCATTATCTCCCTTTTTTTGTCTTATTGCTCTAGCTAGAACTTCAAGTACTATATTGAATAAGTATGGGGAGAGCGGACAGCCTTGCCTTGTTCCTGATTTTAGTGAAATTGCTTTGAGTTTCTCTCCATTTAATTTGATGTTGGCTGTTGGCTTGCTGTAAATTGACTTTATTATGTTTAGGTATGTTCCCTGTATTCCTGATCTCTCCAAGACCTTTATCATGAAGGGGTGTTGGATTTTGTCAAATGCCTTTTCTGCATCTAGTGAGATGATCATGTGGTTTTTTTTCTTTCAGTTTGTTTATATGGTGTATTACATTGACGGACTTTCGTATGTTGAACCACCCTTGCATCCCTGGGATGAAGCCTACTTGATCATGGTAGATAATTGTTTTGATGTGTTCTTGGAGTCTGTTTGCCAGTATTTTATTGAGTATTTTTGCATCAGTGTTCATGAGGGAGATCAGTCTGTAGTTCTCTTTCTTTGTTGTATCCTTGTTTGGTTTAGGAATCAGGGTAATTGTAGCCTCATAGAAGGAGTTTGGTAATGTTCCTTCTGTTTCTACTGTGGGGAACAATTTAAAGAACATTGGTATTAACTCTTCTTTAAAGATCTGGTAGAATTCTGCACTGAAACTGGGCTTTTTTTAGTTGGGGACTTTTAGTGACTGTTTCTATTTCCTTAGGGGTTATTGGACTGTTTATATAGTTTATCTGATCTTGATTTAACTTAGGTATATGGTACCTATCCAGAAAATTATCCATTTCTTTTAGATTTTCTAGTTTTGTGGAGTAGAGGTTTTTGAAGTATGACCTGATGATTCTCTGGATTTCCTCATTGTCTGTTGTTACATCCCCCTTTTCATTTCTGATTTTGTTAATTTTGATGCCCTCTCTGTGTCTTTTGGTTAGTTTGGATAAGGGCTTGTCTATCTCATTGCTTTTCTTAAAGAACCAACTCTTTGTTTCATTATTTTTTTGTATTGTTCTATTAGTTTCTATTTTATTGATTTCAGCTCTCAATTTGATTATTTCCTGGCATCTATTCTTCCTGGGTGACTTTGCTTCTTCTTGTTCTAGAGGTTTCAGGTGTGCTGTTAAGTCACTAGTGTGAAATTTCTCCAACTTCTTTATGTGGGCATTTAGGGCTATGAATTTTCTTCTTAGCACTGCTCTCAGTGTCCCATAAGTTTGGGTTTGTGGTATATTCATTTTCATTGTTCTCTAGGAAGTCTTTAATTTCTTTCTTTATTTCTTCCTTAACCCATTGGTAATTCAGTTGAGCCTTATTCAGTTTCCATGAGATTTTAGGCTTTCTGTAGTTTCTGTTGTTGTTGAAATCTAACTTTAAGCCATGGTCGTCTGATAGAATGCAGGAGGTTATACCAATTGTTTTGTATCTGTTGAGATTTGCTTTGTGGCCACGTATGTGGTCAATTTTAGAGAAGGTTCCATGGGGTGCTAAGAAAAAAGGTATATTCTTTTTTGTTAGGATGAAATGTTCTGTAGATATCGATTAAATCTATTTGGGTCATAACATCAGTTAAGTCCTTTATTTCTCTGGTAAGTTTCGATTTGGGAGATTTGTCCAGTGTTGAAATTGGGATGTGGAAGTCTCCCACTATTAATGTGTGGGGTTTTATATGTGATTTAAGCTTTAGTAATGTTTCTTTTACATATGTGGGTGCCCTTGTGTTTGGGGCATAAATGTTCAGAATTGAAACTTCATCTTGGTGGATCTTTCCTGTGATGAGTATGTAATGCCCTTCTTGATCTCTTTTGATTGATTTTAGTTTGAAGTCTATTTTGCTAGATATTAGGATGGCTACACCTGCTTGCTTCTTAAGAAAATTTTATTGGAAAGACTTTTCCCAGCTTTTTATTCTTAGGTAGTGTCCATCTTTGAATTTGAGGTGTGTTTCTTGTATGCAGCAGAAAGATGGGTCCTGCTTTCGTATGCATTCTGTTAGCCTGTGTCTTTTTATAGGTGAATTAAGTCCATTGATATTAAGGGATATTAATGACCAGTGATTATTCATTCCTGTTATTTTTTTTTTTTTGGTGGTAGTGTGTGTGTACTTCTCTTCTTTGGGGTTTATTTCTGTGGGGTTATCTGTTGCCTGTGTTTTCATGGGTCTATCTGACTTTCTTAGGTTGGAATTTTGCTTCTAGTGCTTTCTGTAAGGCTTGGTTTGTGGATAAGTATTGTATAATCTGGCTTTGTCTTGGAATGTCTTGTTCACTCCATCTAAGATGACTGAAAGTTTTGCTGGGTATATTAGTCTAGGCTGGCATCCATGGTCTCTTAGTGTCTTCATTACATCTGTCCAGGTCCTTCTGGCTTTCAAATTCTCCATTGAGAATCCGGGTATTATTCTGATGGATTTGTCTTTATGAGTCACTTGGCCTTTTTCCTTTGCTGCTCTTAATATTCTTTCTTTATTCTGTACATTGAGTTGTTTAATTATTATGTGGCGAGGGGACTTTTTTGCAAGGTCTAGTCTGTTTCGGGTGCTCTAGGCTTCTTGTATCTTTATAGGCATTTCCTTCTTTAAGTTGGGAAAGTTTTCTTCTATGATCTTTTTGAATATATTTTCTGTGCCTTTGAGTTGGTATTCTTCTCCTTCCTCTATCCCTATTATTCATAGGTTTGGTCTTTTCATGGTGTCCCAAATTTCCTGGACATTTTGGGTCATGACTTTGTTGGCTTTAGTGTTTTCTTTGACTGATGAATCTATTTCTTCTACTGTATTCAATGCCAGAGATCCGCTCTTGCTTTCTGTTGGTTGTACTTGCATCTGTAGTTCCTGTTTGTTTACTCAGATTTTCTATTTCCGTCATTCCCTCTGTTTTTTTCTTCTTCATTTTTTCTATTTTCCTTTTCAGGTCTTGGACTGTTTCCCTCATCTGTTTCATTTCTTTTTCATGATTTCTTTCAAGGATTTATTGTTTTCTTCTGCTTTATTTGTCTTTTCCTCTAGTTTTTTATAGCGTTCTTTCCATTTTTTGTTTGTCTTTTCCCCGATTTCATTTTTGATTTCTTCTGTAAAGGTCTCTGGCATCTTCTTAATGTTATTCTTAAGGTTGCTTTTTTTCTGCTTCTTCCATTTTGTGATGTTCAGGTCTTGCTGTTGGAGTAGGGCTAGGTTCTGGTGATGCTGTATTTCTGTTTATGTTGTTGTATGTACTTCTGACTTGGTGTCTGCCCATCTCCTCGTGGATTCGTTCTTGGTCTTATCAGTGCTCTTTGTACAGACAGAGCTCTCTGGTCTGGATGGGAGCTCTGAGCTGGATGGGAGCTGGGGGCTGGTCTCTGAATCTCAGGAAGTGGTGCGGGTCTCAGGCAGATGGGTGTGGGGCAGGGCGTGTACATTGCAGGGTAAGCCAGGAGGGTGGTCTAGGAGCAGGGGTATCTTCCCACTGGGGCCCACCCAATGGCCATAACCTGGGGCTAAGTTGGGCAGGTCTTCCCTGGAATGCTGGTGCCCAGGTATGGGACCTAGGTGCAGGCCTCTCTGGGTATGACCCCAGGCACTCACCTCTGGTCCGGATGGGAGCTGAGGGCTGGTCTCCAATTCTCAGGAAGTGTGTAGGGGGGTCTTGGGTGGATGGGTATGGGGGTAGGGTGTGTAGACTGTAGAGTCTGTTGGGTGGGGGGGTCTTGGAGAAGAGGAACCTTCCCGGGGGCCCTGCCCAATGGCCAGAAACTGGGGCAAAGTTGGGCAGGTCCACATTTTCTCTTTTAAGTAGTTTCTCCTTTTAAGATATCTGATATCTTAATTGACTTAGCAAGTCTGCATAGAACAGTAGAAGTCTGAGGGAATTTCAAAATAGCTACCTAGCGTCTGAGATGGGAATCCAGAGAGAGTGAAAGAGACAGAGGGGGGGGGGCGCACAGCCAAGCATTCTGGGTAAAAGCTAAAATCCAGTCACGTGCTCAAGCTTGAGCTGATTCGGGACTGAGCTGCTAGAGTTGATCTGGCCACAAGTGGCCAGCTGCGTTTAACTGCTTGTATCTATGGTCGTATGCAGCTTTGGTCATGTGCAGCCAGACCAGTATCTCTGGCCAGGCCTGGAGCCTGTAAACTCTGGCCAAGCTGGGGCCTGCATCTCCTGGCCTGTGAGGCCACCAATGGTTTTTTAATGAAATCTTGCCATGTGGGCACCAAATGCGTATGAAATTCTAAACAGTCTTAGTAATTGAGAAACACAGAGCCAAATACAGAGGTAAATAGTCAAAGAAATCAGAAAGTTATGACTACCTTATCTTACCACCTCACCACCATTGCTTCCCCAGAGAGAGCATTTCTTCCTGCCTGACTTGTGTTTTTATTACCTTTCTGTTCTGCCTTCTCATTGGCTCTAAACCCAACCACATGACTTCCTCATCACTGCCTGTCCATACAGACCTCCTAGTCCCTATGTTTTTTGGTACTGTGATTAAAGGCTTGTCTCACCACACTTGGATGTATCATTGACCACACAGAGACTCCACCTGCCATGTGATCAGATTAAGGGCATGGGTTACCACCTCCTGACTGCTGTCACTGGCTCACTATGACCTCTGATCTCCAAGCAAACTTTATTTATTAACATTAAAATAAAATCACATTTCAGCACAAATAAAATATCACCATAGTAATTAACTGGAATAGAAAATACAGGATTTTAGGTTTTGGTAGAAAGTTTGAAACATCTTTGTGTCATTTAAAAATTAATTATATCTCAGTACAGTAAAAAAAAAAAAATCAGTGTAGCTGGAGTTTTCTCCAGTCCTGCCGGGCCCACGGTCAGGACAAATCTCTCTTACCCGCCAGTCCCATAGCTGCTTAGACCCAACCAAGTAAACACACACAAACTTATATTACTTATAAACTGTATGGCTGTAGCAGGCTTCTTGTTATCTGTTCTTATACCTTAATTTAACCCATATCTATTAGTCTATAAGTTGCCACGTGGCTCATCGCTTACCGGTACCTTACATCTTGCTTTTCTTTTCATGGTGGCAGCTGGCAGTGACTCTCTGCCTCAGCCTTCCACTTCCCAGAATTCTCCTCTCTCCTTGTCCTGCCTATACTTCCTGCCTGGTTACTGGCCAATCAGTGTTTTATTTATTAGCCAATCAGAGCAACACATTTAACATACAGAACATCCCACAGCACTTTCTACTTTCTTTTTTTTCCAAAAAGGAAGGTTTTTAACTTTCACATATTTGGCAAAATTAAAGAAGATATCCTATCTATCCTATATTTGTGAGTTTAAGGTTTTATATCTAACTTATCTTTTATCATAACTAAGGAAAATTATAACTATCTAGTCTTTAACTACATCAAAGGCCCCAGAAGGATATAATATTATCTGAGAAACAGAAGAAGTACACAAGCAATTTTTGGGAGTCTTGCAAGAGTAGACAGAGACAGCTGGCAGCCTGGACAGTCACCTAATGTTTCTCAGCATTGTTGCTGCATTTAGATTGGCTACAGGCCTAGAGTATCTGACAGATCATTTTCAGAAGCAGGAATTCTGAAAGATCATCTTACCTTGTCTTGGCAGAGTTCAGAAGTGACTTTTCCTTGTGTCCCGCTTGTCCAGAAGGACAGCATTCACATTTTCAGCAGTTGAAGCAAGGGCAGTTCTTTGCTCATTAGGCCATTTTGTATCAAGAAGACAAACTTCCAAATGAAAATGTCTTAGAAGCCTAAGATTCTCTCGGAATCAAATTGGTGCTGCCAGGATCAATTGTGTCTCACGTCAACAGAATTCTAAGTTATTTAAATGCCATATTCTCTAGGTCCCTGAAGTGTTTGAAAACTACCTGTCCATCTGACCTATGTTATCTGTGAATCTGGATAAGCTAACTAACATAACTATAGACATGACAAGCATAGGTGACTATAAATCTGTAAGTCTTATCTAACTAAATAAACTAAGGACTAAGGCTTCCTGTAAACAAGGTAAACAGTCTATAAGCAAATGTATGACAAAGGACAATGTCTTTAAAATTGTGACAATACACATGATATTTATAACAGAGGTAGGAATGTATAGTGCAATATGCAATATGATAATGATCTTAAATATATATCAGTATACAGAATATCCTAAACAGAAGTAGAACATACATACAGTATGACAGATATGAATTTACATTTGTATCAATATACAAATATTTCAAATAAGAGTAGAAATATATGTACATTATAACAAATATAGTTCTGTATTTGTATCAATATACAAATTATCTTAAACAGGAATATAAAAATAGTTTACACTTGTATCAACATATAAGAATCATAACAATGCAAATTACAGTGCAAATTATCTAAGGCTGCTATTTTACTAAATTTGTTTACTAGTATACACAATAATCTACCATAATATCTTATACCTATCTACTCCTATTAATCTATAAGTTGTCACATGGCTCATGGCTTACCGGTATCTTAACATCTTCTCACAGTGGCTGCTGGCAGCATCTCTCTGCCTCAGCTTTCCACTTCCCAGAATTCTCCTCTCTCCTTGTCCCGCCTACACTTCCTGCCTGGCTACTGGCCAATCAGTGTTTTATTTATTAACCAATCAGAGCAACACATTTAACATACAGAACGTCACAGCAAATCAACACTGACAGGGATATCAACCAAACTTGGCTAAACAAGATACAATAAGACTAAGCATAAATCATCATGATAATGCTGGACAGGGCAGAGAACTTGGTGGATACCCATGAATGCTCTGTGGTTAGCACTTCAGTCTCTTTGAACCCTTGTGAGCCCAGCTTAGTTGATTTTGTTGGCCATGTTCTTCAGGTATCCACCAGTCCTGTTGACTCCTACAATACTTCTCCCTTCTTCTGCAGAGTTCCTTGATCTTCACCTAATGTTTGGATATGGATCTTGCATCTGCTACCATCAGTTGTTAGACAAAGCCTCTCTGATGACAGGTATGCTAGCCATAAATCTATGATTATGACAGAATATTATTAGGAATCTTCTTTTTTCTAAGTCATGGTTGGGTCTGCCCTAGTTCTCTGAGCCACCTAGCTTCCAGATTCTGGATATCCAGGTAGTGTCAGGGGAGTCATTCAACTAACACTGTCTTTTGTTTGGGAAGCTGAGGCTATCTATTAATGTTTAAATTTATTATTGAAAGATGTGTGATGATTGATGATATTTTGTTACACTTTTTCTTTATTTGTTTTATGTTTGTGTTTTTAGTCTTATTTTGTATTTGAGTAATCATGGCTTAGGCCTTTAGGGACACCATTGAGTGGGCAAACTTTATTGAGAGTTTGGGGACAAACTATAGGACGGTACAACAGAGGCAATGGGTGTAGGTCCTGTGTAGATGAACAGTCTTATTAAATAAGAAACACAGAGCCAAATGCAGAGTTAAAAGCCCAAGAGGTCAGAGCAGTAGCTGAGAGCTGAGACTTAAAACTGCCTTCTTACCCTTCTTGTCACTGCGGTCCTTCCTGTCAGATAATTGATCTTATAAAAAGAGCTGATTGGATTTTGCCTCCAATTATATGGGAAAAACCCATTTCTGGAGTTGGTACATTGTATACAGATGTAAACAAACAAGGAAAGGCAGGTTACAAATCAGAAAATTTAAGTAAAGTGGTTAAAAGTCCTTATAATTCAGTTCAAAAATTAGAATTGTATGCTATTCTGTTGGTATTAATGGATTTTTCAGCACCTCACAACATAGATACTGACACTCAGTATGCTGAAAGAGTGGTATTACATATTGAGACTGCAGAATTTATCCCTGATGCTTCTGAATTTACTTCACTATTTATTCAGTTACAAGATACAATCAGGAAAAGGAGTCATCCTTCATATATAACTCACATACGATCCCATACTGGTCTGTCAGGCCCTCTAGCACAAGGTAATGATGAGATTGATAAATTATTGATAGGAAATATGCTGGAGGCCTCAGAATTTCATAAAAAAATCATGTCAATATTAAAGGTTTAAAAAAGGATTTTTCTATAACTTGGCAACAAGCCAAGGAAAATGTAAGGAAATGTCCTACTTGTTCCTTTTAAAATCAGACACCATTACCAGCAGGATGTAACCCAAAGGATACTCAGAGGAATGAAATCTGGCAGATGGATGTGTTTCACTTTGCAGAATTTGGAAAACTGAAATATGTACACCATACCATTGATACTTATTCAGGATTTTAATGGGCAACTTCTTTGAGTTCTGAAAAAGCTGATTCTGTAATTACTCATTTGCTAGAAATTATGGCCATCATGGGTATACCTAGACAAATTCAAACTGACAATGCTCCAGCATATGTCTCTGTTAAAATGAAACAGTTTTTTGCTTATTATAATATAAAGCATATTACAGGTATACCACATAATCCTACAGGTCTAGCAGTTATAGAAAGATCAAACAGAACTCTGAAGGATATGCTAAACAAACAAAAAGGGGTAACAAAAAAACAGAAATAGACTTCATAATGCTCTATTAACTTTGAATTTTCTCAATGCTAATGAGAAAGGAACAACAGCTGCAGAGAGACATTGGATAATAGAAAAAAAACTATAAAATTAAATCAGCCTATATACTCAGAATGGAAACCAGGATATGTGTTACATTGGGGACAAGGTTTTGCTTTTGTTTCTACAAGAGAAGATAAGCTGTGGATACCATCAAAATTGATAAAGGTTCGATTTCAACAAGAGAGACCCTTAATTAGAGGAGGAGATACTTCATCAACCAGCATGACCATCCAATTTAAACTAACTTATACCATTAACACATGCCTTTTCATTTAATCAGATAATAACTTTCCAAAAGGGAATCTCCCCAAAGCTAGTCTTGGGGAAAGGTTTTTGTTGTCTTTTAGGAGAATTCTGGGAAGTAGAAGGCTGAGGCAGAGAGACACTACCAGCAGCCGCCATGAGAAGATGTTAAGATACTGGTAAGTCACAAGCCATGTAGCAACTTATAGACTAATTGATATGGGTTAACTTAATATATAAGAACTAGAAAACAAGAAGCCTGCTGCAGCCATAGAGTTTTAAGCAATATGCACCTCTGTGTGTTTACTCAGTTCGGTCTAAGTGGCTGCAGGACTGGTGAGTGAGAGAGATTTGTCCTGACCGTGGGCCAGGCAGGACCAGGAAAATTCTAGCTACAGTCCTGCGTCAGATGTAACTAAAGGAAGTGCAGAGAGATTTACAAATATTTTCTTATCCTTCATAGTTTCTTTTTTATTAATTTCTTCTTATGACTTCTTTTTTTTTTTTTTTTTGGTTTTTCGAGACAGGGTTTCTCTGTGTAGCTTTGCGCCTTTCCTGGAACTCACTTGGTAGCCCAGGCTGGCCTCGAACTCACAGAGATCCGCCTGCCTCTGCCTCCCGAGTGCTGGGATTAAAGGCGTGCGCCACCAACGCCCGGCCTTCTTATGACTTCTTGCAGAAGAAAACACTTGTATTTTGATGAAAGATAATTTACAAATTTGACCATTCTTGTAGTTTTCTTTTATGATGTTGACATGGTTCTTTACTTTTTGGTTGTTTGTTTTCTTTTGTGGTACTGAGGATTGAACTTGTAGTCTTCTGTTTACTTTACAAGCTCTATACAATCAAGTCAAATCTCTGTCTTTAGTAAGGAAGCAGTTTTTGATGGAAACAGGTTATTATTTATATAGAAATGCTGCACTTTATATAGGATAATTTTTTTCTTACAAGTTGATTCCAAATATGTTCTGGTGAGAATAGAGAATTTAATGTAAATATGAACTATTTAAGTAAATATTCATTGCTATTTTTGGTAAGTCAGACACCGAGTAATACCAGGGTGTAGATTTTCAAGTATAGCATGATAAAATGTCTAATCACACAGAACTTGGTATGAGAGCTTAGATGATGAAGGCTGAATGCCTCTGGACTTTTTATTTCATCTTAATAATGGTAAAAAGTAATCTCTGCATAAAAATATTATAGTATTTTACTACAGCTCTTTTGGTCTACTCTTACTTTTAGTTTCAGTTTTTGGCAAAAAAAAAATTTCATGATAATACTATATGCCTGTAAGGTTCATTTTTCCTGATATGACCTTGATCTGTACCTTGAAGCTTCAAATTTTCTCTTATGTTTGTTGATGCTGACATAAACTTTGTTGTGTCTCTGTTTCTGAGCAACCAGTCTCTGCTAGAGCAAAGATTGGACTATGAACTGCTTGTCTTTTGTTCGTTAATGGCAAATCATCATGAAAGATGCCATTTACTGTGTCAACTCAGCTCTTGTTTTTTTTTCTCCCATCCTATCTTCCCCTTCCTTTTTTTTTAAAGAATCATGACCTTTTGTGTAATCTAGTTTCTTTATAGTTTCCGATTTTTTTTTAGTGTTAGCTATTTGAATTTTACATAGTGATTCCTGTGCTGTGTGTATTGGTTAGGTTCAAGATGTTTGATTCTTTCATGATTACTTACTTTAAAAGCTTTGGATAAATAAATAATGTAATTGATTTTGTTTATAATTCATTATATAGAAGGCTACTATTATATATTGAGTCTAACATATATCTTATCTTTTTGTTTTTCAACCAGAAATAACAGCAAACCACTTATGTAGAATAAAATAATGGAAAAGTTAATACTTATGTATATAGTCATAGTATCATTTTTGTCTAATCTAAATTTATTTTAAAAATCTATAATTTATATGATTGAATTGGCAATAAGAACATTATCAGAATAAAAATAATATGAACATTGATGATGTAGGTGAAAGCACTTGTGATATAAGCATGAGAACATGTGTTTTAATCACAACTCTCATATTACAAGTTACATTGTTCTATATACTTGTAAGTACAATGTAGACAGTCAGAAGCAGACAGATTTTAGGATCTTGTTGTTCAGGTACTCTAGTATAAAAGATGGAGCTTCACATTCAGTGAGATTCCATGTTTCATGGTGATAAGGTAGAAAGCAACAGAAGAAAACACCCATTGTCCTCCTCATGTATGTACATGTACTAATGATTATTTATTATTATTACTATTATTATTAATAATTTGGGGCTATTTGATGATATAATACATTTAAGATAATATTGCTCACGTTTAACCTACTTTTCTAGGTTTATATAACTAAACTTTTAGCACCTAAAATAATTAAACAAAAACAAAAAAGTCCTGAATCTGGTAGAACACTTGATACAACTATTTGAGGCCAGGAATTTCATTCCTAGAATCACAAGAAATAAACTGATACAAATACACTCTCTTAAAAGTTACTTCTATAATAATTTGTGAGTATTTTCTTAAAATACTTGCAACAAACTAAAGGGTGAATAAAATAAACAATAGAAATACAGTTGTCCAAAATGTATACACTAGGGCTAGAGATATGGCTCAGTAGTTAAGAGATGCACTGCTTGTGTAGAAGTCTTGAGTTTGGTTCACAGCAACACATCTAGTGGCTCACAATGGCCTATAACCCAAGTTTTAGGAGATCTGAGGCCTGTGAACTTAGCAAGCACCTATACACATTTGCATATCTATGCACAGCTATACATAATTAAAATAATAAATATTTTAAAACGTGTATTCTATAGATAGTTATAGGTGTATTCTAATTTTGGTGGTTGTGCTTACAGAAATATGTATGGGAGAAATGCCTTGAATAGTAGTGTGTTTGTGTGTGTGTGTGTGTGTGTGTATGTGTGTGTATGTTAAAAAGTGTAAACTAAAGTATAGATTTTTGTTTGTTTTTGTTTTTTTTCTTTTTATTTTTCTACTCACTCTACATACCACCCACAGATCCCACTGCCTCCCTCCTCCTACCCCAAGTCCTGTCTCCCAAACCACCCAACACATCTCCACATCCCCCAAATCAAGGTCTCCCATAGGGAGTCAGCAGAGCCTGGCACACTGAGCCTAGGCAGGTCCAAGCCCCTTCCCATTGTACCAAGGCTGTGCAAGGCGTCACACCACAGGCATCAGATTCCCAAAAGCCTGCGCATGCACCAGGGACAGATCCCGATCCCACTGCCTGGGTGCCCTCCAGAACAGTTCAAGCCAAACAACCGTCTTCCAAATCCAGAGGGCCTAATCTAGTCCCATGGGGGCTCCACAGCTACTAGTCTATATAGTTCATGGGCTTCCACTAGTGTGTCCAGTCATCAAACAGGGAAAGATCCTAAGGAGGGACACATGTATGACCCAGCGAAAGAGAAGTGGACAAGATCTACATGAGTATGTGGGGGTTGGCAGAAGGTAAGGAGTGGGGGATGAGAACATAGGGAAATGGGAGGGTCGAGCTGGAACAGGGACAGAGTGGGAGGACAAGGAGGGAGATACCATGATAGATGAGTATAAATATTTTTAATTGGGTTTATGTTATAAGAACTGAATGAAAACCATATTTAACATTCAAACACCATATACAATGATAGTGATTCAACTAGTTTTGTTATTCAATTACTAAGCTAAAATTTAAATTATGACCATTTTTCAATGTTCACCTAAATGTCATAACATTGTTATAAGCCATTCAATTATCATACTACTGTTTGAATGATCATAATATATATTTATTTATTTTTTTTTCCAGTTTTTCGAGACAGGGTTTCTCTGTGTAGCTTTGCGCCTTTCCTGGAACTCACTTGGGAGACCAGGCTGGCCTCGAACTCACAGAGATCCGCCTGCCTCTGCCTCCCGAGTGCTGGGATTAAAGGCGTGCGCCACCACCGCCCGGCATATATATTTATTTTTAAAGGCAGTAATTACTGCAAAAGTTATGAAGTAGAACATCAATCACTACAAAAATGCCTCTCTAAGCAAGGAAATGTGTTAGTTGGCATGCTATTCAAAAACTACATGGCAGTCGACAGGTGTTCAGGCAGGAAACAAATCAGTAACAAAAATATATTAAAAGTAAAACACTAACATACTTTATGTGTTTCAATATTTTAATTATTTGATTTAGTCATATTAACTTGAATACCTAACATTCATAAACATGTAATAATGATGAATGTTGTACATTTCTGATTATTAAAAAGGAAAAACAATTTATTTCTCTTTGTCTATGTATTTCTGTTTTGAAAATATAAGAACATACTAGATCTTTGTTAACAAACTTTGCAGTCTAATGCAAAAGTACCACCTTACAGTTTAATTATAATACTCACCATTGTAAATAAGAAACTAATTCACTTCAACATCTCTATGTTTATTATACTGAACTTCTATTTGTTCTGAATGAATTCTTTCTCATTACAAAATTAATAGAATTCTAATTAAACACATTATACAATGAAATTAATTATCTGATGTTAGACAAGAAAACAGAGTATCCAAGAATGAAGTATTACATTTGATGACCAATAAGAAAATCTGAATTTATAGATAATTGATGTCATTAAATAGATATTGACCTATATATCCAAATTTGATCACAAGCATTTAAATATTTTTATTGGCATCACCTTACACTACATATATTTAACTTATATGAAATTTTATAAATTTAATTAAGCATCCTAATTGAATTAATTAATAAGATACTTATTTTTGAAATCACATAGATATAACATAGGATCACATGCAATGTAAAAAAATTAATAAATCCTTTAAAGTGAACATCTTACCTTGGATTTTTTGCCATTTTCAGGAGAAAGATATTTGAGACTAGCTCGTTGTTTTTAGGAAGTATGGCTGGCTGCACTGTTGTGTCAGTACCTCCTCAGTAATGATGGTCATTAATCATTTATTGTAGTAGCAAAAGACTAATTAATAGTTAAATAATAGATAATTCAAGGCAGTGAAATTAAAATAGTAGTATCTACTTAATTGAGTTGTGGAGAAGATTAAGGTAATATGTACAAAAATTTGAAAAGCTTTTAGCACAACATAAATATGCATTGTTTTTGCCAATTTCTATTTAGCTTATAAATATTTAATTCTAATCATAGACCAGGGGTTGAATTAGGTTTGGTGTTAGAATATTTAAAATGCAGTTTTGTTTTCTGTTTCTATGCAGATTGTTGTCATCTAGTTTTTATTACATAGGTTTTTCACTTGTTTGGTTAGATATTGTTTCAAGAAATATTTTTTGACACTATTGTATAAGTACTGTTTACCTGATAATTTTTCAGTTTGTCATTTGTATATGGTAAGGCATATATATATATATATATATATATATATATATATATATATGAGAAAATTAGATATTGTGTGATAATTTCATATATGTATACAGTGTTAAATAATATTAATGCAATTGATGTATCTACCATCTTAAATAATTATGCTAT
The DNA here is from genome assembly GCA_902168425.1 of Peromyscus attwateri. Taxonomy (NCBI): domain Eukaryota; kingdom Metazoa; phylum Chordata; class Mammalia; order Rodentia; family Cricetidae; genus Peromyscus; species Peromyscus attwateri. The sequence goes on from CABHPP010115455.1 coordinate 100,915, forward strand.
TTTGTCAACACTATTTAAGTATTATGTTCAAGATCACTTTTGTAAAATCAATACTCAGTGCTTACATTTGTCAAAATTACACAAAATTGTTCATAATTGAGACACATAGGGTGCCGTAATTACATTTGCCTTTATTGTACCATCTTTTGGTATGTGGTAGTGATGATTCTCTGTCTTTTCCTTGACTTACATCAATGCAATTGAAATTTTATTAAATTTGCCAGATCTGTGAAAGCACTTAATTACTTTTTCTTAAACATTTAAACATACAAAAAATTTGGTCTTTTAATTGTTCTTCTGTTTCTCCTGAGTATTTTTCTCAATCATCACCACTCCTTTTGAGTTAAAGTGGACTTGTGCTTATGTAATAAGACATCAAAGTTATCGTCTCTATTTTTACTTACTTACTATCCTATTTAAATCTACATTTTAACTTTGTGGCATCCACTTGTAAGCTCAGTAACATTTTTGACAACCTACAATGTTCCTGACCTCTTTTTCTAGTTATTCACCTTGCTCTGGTTATTAAGTACTAAAGGGATTTGTCAAATGTACTTAATAATCAAAACAAGCTAACATTAAAATAGAGATATTTTCAGGGTAAGATAGACTTGGTCACAAATACCCTTTAAAGTCCTAATTTGCTGTAGCTTGTCATGAAAGAACAAATGTCAGATATGAAGCATAGCAATTCAACTCTTCATTGCTGGTTTGAAGATGGAGGAGATAACATGGTAAAGAATATTGGACACTTCTAGGGCTAAAAAAATTTGGTGACAAATAACAAGAAACACATAACTATCAGAAACTTACTTTTGATTAGAATCTAAATGATCTTCAAAGCAAATTACATTTTAGAAGTGTCAGATAATTTGTATTCTCTGGATCTCCTTATGTTGTCTTATTTTGAGAGAGTGCCTGAGCTGGCCTACTCTGGTGATCAGATGGCCAAAAACCCTAACTGTCATGATAGAACTCTCTTCCAGTGACTGGTGGAATCAGATGCAGAGATCCACAGCCAAAACCCAGGTGGAGCTCCAGGAGTCCAATCGGTGAGAGAGGAGGGATTATATGAGCAAGAGATATTGAGGCCATGATTGGAAAAAGCACAGGGACAAATAGCCAAACTAGTGGAAACATATGAGCTGTAAATCAATGGTTGAGGAGCCCCCATGGAACTGGACCAGGCCCTCTGGATAAGTGAGACAGTTGATGAGCTTGAACTATTTGGGAGGCCCCTGGGCAGTGGTACCTGTCCTTAGTGCATAAGCTGGCTTTTTGGAACCTAGGGCCTATGATGGGACACTTTGCTCAGCTTTGGTGCAGGGAGGAGGGGACTAGACCTGCCTCAACTGAATCTACCAGGCTGGGCTGACTACCCAGGGGAGACCTTGCTTTACAGGAGGTAGGAGTGGGGGATGGATTGTGGGGGAGGGCTGGGGGGTGGGAGGAGGGAGGATGGGGGAATCCATGGCTGATATGTAAAATTAAATTAGCTATAAAATAAAAATATTTATAATGAAAAAAAAGAAGTGTCAGATAAAAAGAATCTTTCTAGAAACTTTGATCTCAGGCTCTTGATAGCCTAATCAGATATATAAACTGACATCAGCTCCCCTAAGATTAGATTGATCAAATCCAAAAATCTAAGATTATATATGGGTGCTGTTTGTGGGACTCTATTATGAAACAATATGAAAATAACATATTTATTTATTTTCCTGAAATTTTATAAATTCCAGGATACTTACAGCTAAATTTGATCAAATATTCAATATTCAGTTCTTAATTTTTCAAAAGATTAATATTTTAACATCAACATACACCTAGTAGTAACATTTTAAATTGTATTTTTCAGATAGGTTATGGTGATTTTGCATTTCTAAAATTATCCTTTGAGTAAGAATGAAGAAGTATTCTTTGAAGATCCATAAATATTTATAATGAATTCTAGCTGCTTCCAACCCCCATTCTCTTCTTTCTTAATTTTCTCTCTCTGGCTGGACAGTTTTCTAACAAAAACCCCTAATATTTTCACAGAGTTTTTTTTTTTTTTGAGTGTGTGACCTACTGAATTAATTTCTATATTCGTGGCCACATACTGGTAGAGGGTTATTTACTTCAGTGTCTGTGCTACCAGGGAAAATGACATCATCTCCTGCAACAACCATTAATGCCAATACTACCTCAGGTAGAGATGAGGTTCATGCACCCCTCCCCAACCCAGGATGAAATGTGGACTTACCCAGTCTTGTGCCTGTCTTGTGTAAATAGTCAATACTGCAGTGAGTTCATGAGTGCATTAGCTCTGTTGTATCCAGAAGTTGTTTTGCTGCACATCTCCACATCTTCTGGCTCTTATATTCTCTGCACTCCTTCTGTGATATTCCATGATACTTGGAGAGGTTGATGTAGATGTCTCATTTATGTAGTAGTATTTGCTAAGAGCTAAAACCTTACCCTTCCTCCCACGGTGGTCCTACCTTTCCGAATCAGCAGCACCTCCTGTGTTAAAGTGCTTATATAGAGTTTCTGTTCTGCCTTCTCATTGGTTGTAAACCCAACCACATGACCGCCTCATCACGGCCTGTCTGTATAGACCTCCAGGTGTTCCATGGTTGGTATTGAGATTAAAGGCATGTGTATCCAATGCTGGCTGTATCCTGAACACACAGAGACTTACCTAACTCTGCCTATACCAAGTGCTGGGACCACAAGCATATGCCACCACTGCCCTGCTTTCCTATGGCTTGCTAATAGCTCTGACCCCCAGGCAATTTTATTTATTAACATACAAATAACATTTAAATACAAAAGAAAATATCACCATAGAGAGGTGGCTCAGTGGTTAAGAGCACTGACTGATGTTCCAGAGGAGCTAGGTTCAATTCCCAGGCTGGCTGGCCAGTATCTAATCATGCCAGGAGAATAAATAAATAAATAAATAAATAAATAAATAAATAAATGGAAGAAAAGACTACATGATTCCCTCTTCCCTTTTACGGGGTCACATACAACATCAAAAAGCACCGCCTCCTTTGAGCCATATAGCCCAAGGTCTGGTCTCTAGCCGGGGCCAAGGTCGGTTTGGCCTCAGGCCCCAAGCGGTTAGCTTAAAAGCCGGTGCTACAAACAACTCAGGCCTGCCTTGCCAACAGGGCCCCTGCCTGTAAAGCAAACGCACGTGGTTGGAGTTTAAGGAAGCCTAGCCCAGGCTTGACTCCTCTCAAGTGGGGACATGTGTTTGGATTTAAGCTTTTAGCCAGGGCTTCTCTCTCTCTCTCTCCCTCCCTCTCTCTGCTCAAGCCGCAACACGTGGCTGGATTTAAGCTTTTAGTAGCTACCTTTCTTGCTTGCTCTCTTGCTTGCTTTCCTTCTCTCTCTCTCTCTCTCTCTCTCTGTTTCTCGATTCACCTTGGACACTAGGTGGCTGTTTTGAAATTCCCTCGGATTTCTACTGTTCTGCGCATGCTTGGTAAGTCAATTAACATATCAAATATTTTAAAGGAAACTATTTAACAGAGACATTTTTTTCCACATTTAAAAAAAAATGGGTTTTCTGTGTGCATTGGAAGAAAATTGGGCTTTGTTTGCAATTTTAGGCAGTGTGACAATGGAACAACTGTATGGGATGATTACTATTGATCGGATTATGCAGTTTGTTAGTATGTTTATACACATTTTACTATTTAAAAAGATAGTCAATTTAAGTGCCAGGATGACAGTTTTAGAAAAACTTGTTAAACCTGAAAAAACTCAGACGGAAGAAATTAAGAGTGAAGTTGTGGATAATAAGGTTACAGAGAGAAAGCCTGTTTTCACACAGTCACCCTTAATTTATCCGGTAACCTTACAGCAGTCTCCTGATCAAATGACTACACAAAATATTTGGGATCCAATTGACATGATGGATTTACGAAGGTTTAAGGAGGCAATAGTATCTTATGGCATGCATTCCCCATATGTAAAGCAAATGTTAAACTCTTGGTCAACATATAATAGGATTACACCACAGGATTGGCGGGACTTGGCACAAGCCGTTCTAGAGCCAAGTCAGAGGTTCCAGTGGCACATTTTTTTATAAAGATGAAGCTAAAAACATAGAAAAACAATGGAGGGATAAAGGAATACAGGTCTGCCAGGATCAGCTTATTGGAGAAGGCCAATATGCTTCAGTACACACACAAGGTCTATATGATATCCAAACCTTAATTCTATGTCGAATGGCAGCCTTGAATGCATGGGACAGAGTTGAGGAACCAGGAAAAAAAGCTGAGTCATTTACAAAAGTTACACAAGGCCTAAAAGTATCTTTCACAGATTTTTTACAAAGACTGGCTTCAGCAGTAAAGAGAATGGTCCCGGATTCAGAAGCTAGTTGGATAATAATTGAATTTTTGGCCTTTGAGAACGCGAATGCAGCATGCAAAAGAATAATCAGGCCGTTAAAGGCAAGATCTGCACCCTTGGAAGACTGGATCAGAGACACAGTTAATGTGGAGACTCATGACCATGATGATATGTGGGTAGGAGAAGCAATTTCAAAAGGTTTGAGGAATGTTAGATGTTTTGGATGTGGAAAGCAAGGATATTTGAAAAGGGACTATAAACAGGTCATTTCTAGGAACAATGTTTCTTCAAGGAACAATGGTAACAGAATGCCCCTTCCTTCTGGAGTATGCAGAAGATGTGGTAAGGGAAAACACTGGACCAATAAATGTAGATCAACAAGGGACAGACAAGGTAATCCTTTGCCTCAGTCTTCGGGAAACTCCCAGAGGGGCCTCTTGCAGGCCCCCACAGCAAATCCAGTTCAAACCTTTCCTGCAGTCATAGAGGAAATCCCTGCTCTGAGCGATTAAATAACCAAATGCCTATTGAAATAAATCATGCTGGTCAGGATGATGAAACAGGGAGAATAGAAAATTCAGGAAAAAGCATAAAGAAAATTTTTTGGCAAACTTCTATTAATGAACAAAGACCAAAATTAACGATAAGAATTAATGGTGTTTTGTTGTCTGGTCTGGTAGACACAGGTGCAGACGTTACCATAATTGCACCAGAATTTTGGCATCCAACTTGGCCTCTTCAGAAGGTAAATGTTCAACTGTTAGGAATTGGGACATTATCTCAAGTAAAACAGAGTGCCAGATGGCTCGAATGTATAGGTCCAGAAGGACAAAGAGGTAAATTAAAGCCATATGTGGCTAACATAGCTATGAACCTGTGGGGTCGAGACCTGTTGCAACAATGGAATACTCAGATTAACATCCCTCCAGTCTCAGAAACAAATAATAAACTAGCACATGTTTCTGAAAGAAATATTAGAAGGCATTATTCTGAGTGGTCACCAGCCATCCATGTTATACAAGAACAGGGCACAACAACTGATGATCTCCCAAAGACACCAATAGCTCTACCTTTAAAATGGTTAACAGACAAGCCTGTATGGGTTCAGCAATGGCCTTTAACAACAGAGAAACTCCAGGCTTTAGAAGAGCTGGTAGAAGA
>CABHPP010115456.1:0-41551 GCA_902168425.1 Peromyscus attwateri
TATCACTAGGAGTGGACTCTGAGAGTTCAGAGCCTTGCCATTCTTCCAGTTAGCTCTGTCCACTTGGTGCTTGAGGTTAATATGGCCACTTAGCTTCCTGCTCCTGCCACCACACCTGGTACTTGCTGCCATGTCTGTCCCCTACTGTGATGGTCTCTTATCCCTCTGAAACCATAAGCTAAAAATAAACTCTTTCAGAAGCTGATTTTTGTCATGGTGTTCTAACACAGCAATGGAAAAATAACTAATGCATGTTGAAAGTCTAATGTTTCTTAAATGTGAACTTGGTTAAAAATCTAAACCAAGTTACATATCTCTAACATTTAATGACACAGATAAAACATGGCTATTCCAAAATAGAAGAATTATGGCACAGCAAGGAATGACTAGGTCAAAGCAAGATGAAAATGAAGCAGGGCAAACAATGAATCTTGAAGCTCTATGTCCAGTACCCAAGGCTCATAATGTAATCAAACAAGACCCAAAGGGTTTGGGCATCCCCATTCTTCCAGCTCTGCCATCTGCAGCACACACAGCTTTTCTCTCTGGTTGCCCCCACTCAATGCTTGAAGCCCTCCTTGGTGAATGTCTCACGGAACTGAAAATTCCAGTAACTTGGGGTGTCTACTGAAACTTAGATTTCACATTCAGAGTTGCAGACAGTAGTCTCTTAGGGACTCTTTTTGGGAACCCTGACACATATTTCCCGGTCTCAGCTGCTCTTCATGTCTCCCTTGATCATGCAACTTTAATACCTGCAAAACCATTATCACATGAACAGAATTGGATAAGAGGTTGTTACCAGCAGGGCAGAGAGAGTACGTAGGAGGTGTTGTTATTCACTTTGCATTGCTTTGACAAGGTACCCAAGAAAACTGCTGAAAAGGAAGAAAAAAAAACTTATTTTAGCCTCTGGTTCCAGAGATTTTATTCCAGGTCATTTGGATTCAATGTTTCTGGGCAGTGAGAAGCTAGAATATCAAGTCAAGCAGCATGTGGTAAAACAGAGCAACTTACGTCATGGTTGCTAGGAAGGACAGAGGGCTGGGATGTGGAGAAGAAGAAAGAGGAATAAGATGCATGCTTCAGTGTCACGCCTCCAGGGGCCTACTTGCTCTGATGAGTCCTCTCACTCCTAATAGTCCATTCAGCTGTGAACTCATCAAGGTTTACCACTCTCATCCTTCAGTCCCTTCACAATGATGTCCATAATGAAGTCTAAGCATTCAACATAGGTCCCTTGGGGAGAACACTTCATATACAATTTATAAGCAGGTGATTGGGTTTCTTATTTGAGAAAATATTCTAAAATTGTTATGGTGGCTGTTCAATTTTGAATATGCTGAATTTAAATCAAACACTTTAAATAGGTGAATTTTATGGTAAGAAAATTATAACCCAATATAGTTGTAAAAATAACTGAAAGAAAATGGCTGAATTCTATAGTTGAGTATCTAAATCCTCTCCACAGAAAAGATGAGAATAAACACATCAATGTAACTGATTAGGAAGTGATTGGAAAGTTCATCATATTTGTTGAAGGCAGATGTGCAATATTTTGTTACACGGTGACCTTGGTTTTGTCTATTCTTAGGACAAGGTGGACTGGCTTTTGTTTTCTCATTTTATTATGATCTTGTCTGATGGTAGTGCTGATCTCCTGTGAGACTATCTATACCTGGCAAGAGAATAACATCCTGCTCTCAACAGCAAGATCCAATAGTACTGAGGCCTGGCTTTCTGGGTCACATGGGCTACTATGTGCTGGAGATGCCTTCTTACTCTCACACACTCGTCTTCAGCAATGTTATAGAGGCACATTAGTAGGCTTGGATCTTTGAGGTTGTGTAACATTTTGGATGTGAATATAAATCTTTTAGTAAGAAAACACAGGTCTGTTACTAAAAACAATTAAGAGCCACTAGCCCTACTAAAAAAGTGAAAAAGACTAGATACAAAACTATAAAGCTCTAGAGCAGTGGTTCTCAACCTTCCTAAGGTTCTCAACCTGCTCTGTGACCCTTTAATACTGTTCCTGATGTAGTGGTGACCCCCAACAATAAAATTTGTTTCGTTGCTGCTTCATAACTGTAATTTTTCCGATGGTCTTAGGCAACCACTATGAAAGGGTCATTTGACCCCCCAAAGGAGTCAAGACCCACAGGTTGAGAACCACTGCTCTAGAGATTATGTAGGGGCAGTGAGAGAAGGAACAAAGGGAAGGAGAAGCCATGGTGAGTGTCTTAGGTATTTTTCTATTGTTGTGATAAAACACCATGACCAAGACAACTTCTAGAAGGAAGATTTTATTTGGACTTACAGTTCCAGAGTGCTAAGACTCCATCACCATCATGATAGGGAAGTGTGGCAGCAGTAAGCATGGTGGCTGAGCTGGCAGCTGTGAGGTGAGAGCTCACATTTCAAACCACACGCATGAAACACAGAGTGAATTAGGAATGGCACATGGCTTTTAAAATCTCAAATCCAGTGATATACTTCCTCCAGGAAGGGCACCCCTCCTAAAGCTACCCCAAACATGCTGCCAGCTAGGGAACCAAGTGTTAAAAGATCTGAGCCTATGGGGTGGGGGAGGGTGTGCATTCTCATTCAAACCACCACAGTGAGAAACAAGGAAAACCCAGAAGAGACCAGCTGGAACCTACATGAAGCTGCTATAAGAAGGTTTCAAGATGACCCAGTATCTACATCATAGGAGGGGAAAATGAAATGACTCGAGGTAATTAAACAGTCCTACCTAGAAGCCAGCCATCAGAAGACATGACTCACTAGGAGATATTTTTGTAAGAAAGTAGGCATTCATTTCCTCAGAGGGGATTCATTGATTCTGAATACCTTATGGATTTGGGTCTGTGACTTTAAGAAGTCACATTTCTTTTTGTCCCCAAACCATCAAAATGCCAAGGTTACTGATCTCTGAAAGCTACTGAGTAAGCCAGGCATAGCCTACAATCCTCCCCCAGGTCTGCTCTACCCAAACTGCTTCCTGACTCATCCCAACCATTCTGAGTGAGCTTGGTGGGTGAGTGGGTGGTGACAATGAGTGGAAATTTTTAAAATTCTCAGTATCGTGTTTTCTGAAGCATTCACCAAGGAAAGCAGGAAGCTGTATACTTCATCGGTTACTGTCTCCAGCTTTCAAATGCATGTCTTCTCTCATCCAGGAAGGATTTGCTCACGGCATTGTGAGTTCTGAAAAAAAGCCAGTGATGAGTTGCCTGAAATACAGTAGTTTCTTCCAGTTCCTCATCACTGGTGACATGATTCTCTGCTTCTACCTGCATAAACTTTACATGGGAAAGAGCACAAATGGGTGGAGGAGGAAAATGAGTTACTTCCATGACCATATTTGGAATTATTCCTTACAAGCTAAGAGATACTCCTTATGCTAACATCCTAGATTCCTAGTGAAAATCTAATACTTGCTACCCAGTTTTCCTTCAACTCAGAATATTGGAAAACTTTTGTAGAAGATGATCATGATAGCTAATATTTACTAAATTCTCACTCTTTAGTAAGTGCTTTACATATATTAATCCATTTAATGCACATGTTCTGTTCTTTAGAATAAATGCTCCCCTATCACCAGTTTACAGGTATGAATCTGAGCCATGCTAAGTATTCATGTTAATTATTACCTATTCCTTAAATATTGTGAAACTCTGTAAGATGGGAAACATCATTACTATAATATTGTATTATCTATTCAATAAACACCAATATTCTCTTTTTATAGACAAGAAAGTGAAACACAGGAAATTTTACTCATTTTCCCAGTGTGATAGTATTAATTGTCAATTTGACAGGATCTAGATCACCTCAGAGATAAGTTTCCAGATACATTTGTGAGGGCTTATTTTTGGGCATGCCTGTGAGGGGTTACCATTATCACATTAATTGAAGTAGGAAGGTACATCCTAAAGAACAGTGGCACAATTCTTTGGGCTTGGGGCCTGAACTGAATAAAAAGGAGAAGCTGGCCAAACAGGAACACTCCTCTCCATCTGCTTTCTGACTGTGGATGCAAGATGAGCAGATGCCCCAAACTCCGGCCACAACTTCCGAATGATGGATAGTATCCTAGAACTGTGAGCCACAATAAACCATTTCTACTCTAAATTGATCTAATCAGAATATACAATCACAGCAATGGCAAAAAATTAGGAGAATTGGTACCAAGAAATGGGGCCATTGCGATGATAAACCCAATCATGTGGTTCTTAGGCCTTTGAGTGTGTTTTGTGGCTGGAATGTGGAAGAATTTTGAACTCTGAGCTAGAGAAGCTCTAAAAGCTGGGGACAGGGCTGAAGAGGCCATTCTGGTGGAGGACAAGACTGACGAGACAAATACAGATAGTGGAGGCCCAGCTCACAAAGTTTCAGAGGAGAAAAAGGACTCTATCAGGAATTAGGAAAGGGCTCTTGTGTGATACTTTGGCCAGTAATCTCTCTTCATTCTGCCCATATCCTGAGAACTTGAAAGACACTGAATTTAAGGATAACAGAGTAATCTGTTTGGTAGAGGAAATTTCAACACCTGATCAGTGGTGTGGTTCCTTTCACTATGTTTATCCAGGTCTACACTGAAATAAAACCCAAAAGTTGGACAGAAAGGTTAAAAAACCATGCAGTTTGTAGAGGAAGAAAAGAGCTTAAGCAAGTTAAACTGTTACAAAGGTGGGTGTGCTGATAGACAGACTATAATTATGAATAAAAAACATGTTACCCTTAGGGGTCCTAAAGGAAGACAGCTCACTCAAGGTTCTAACTTGTGAAAATATACATTTGTTTGAAAGTAAACAGGTTGAATTGAGAATTCAGTTGAGGAGACTCACTGTTCTTCAACAACAACTGCCTAGGAAAGTATTTCCTTGGGGTTGGCACATAGAGGTGGTCCAAGGGGGCCAGGCCACATGTCACACAGGCAGTAGAACATGGTTGTGTTGTCTATATCCTTTCTCATGGACACAAAACATGCAAGATGGAGGAAATCAGGGAGTCTTGCACCATCATTTTAAAGATCATTCAAGGTCAGGCAATGTGTGGCAGCAGCAGAGTCCCTGGAAGGAGGCCCAGAGAGGCCACTGTGTGAAGTTGTGAAGGTGAAGCCCAGGTTGAAATGGAGACCTAAGAATCTTGGAGACTCCAGAACCACAGGGCATGTATGGAGGAATGCTGTCTACATGGAGAGGAGGTGCATTAAGAGATTGTCTATGCAGTAATCTGCAGAGCAGGAGGGATGGGGCTACCCAATGCCTCTGGAGTCTACATGAGTCTGTCATAAGACCCAGGTGTTGGACATTTTTCCTGCTGGGTCTTGGTCTTGATTTGGTCAGACCATTCTTCACTATGCTCTCATTATTCCCTTGTGGAATAGGAATGTTTACTCTGTGCCATTACATGTTGGAAGCATGTAAGTCATTTTTAAAAAATTTTATAGCAGCTCACAGTTATGATACTGACTTGAGTCTCAGTCTCAGATGAGACTTGGACTTGGGAGTTTTAAACAGTGTTAGCAATCCTTCAAAGATTCTAATATACAGTTACTATAAAAATCAGTGAGCTGTGACTCTTTGAAAAGTCTACTCTCTTGATCTTGTGTGTTTGTCTCACTTTCTTCTGAATGCCTTTCTTTTCTTAACTCTTGTGTCTAAGCTTATGCTAAAATATCCTTATTAAATTCCATCTCTGCTCCATAAACTGGCTAGCCCTTAAAATTTTTTCTGTATCAAAGCTATAAATCATGATTTGGCTTAAGTTTCAATTCCTAAAAGTCTAGGGGAAATCTTTGGGTGTCTATGGGTTGTGATGGGAGCTGTGCCTTCTGCCTCTGTGCCCCAAATGCTGACAGAATAACAGACAAGCCGCCAAACATACCTGTAAACATTATTAGATTATGATAGTTGCTTGGTATGCTTTATCGTGATAAAGTTAACTAAGGTGGTAAAACCCACCTTATACCTTTGTTTAGAGTAGAGTGACACCATTCCCTGACCTTGGTACCTAGACTGTATAAAAAGGAAGATGCTAGCCAAACACAGGCATTCATCTCCCTTTGCTTCCTGACTGTGGATGCAAGATGACAACCTGCCTCTAGTTCCTGCTGCTATGATTTCCATATGATGGAGAATAACCTGGTACCATGAACCAAAACAAACTATTTCTTCCTTAACTTGCTTTTGTTAGGGTGTTTTGTCATAACAAGGAGGCAGGTAACTAAGATACCCAATGTCACACAGATGCAGCTTTAAACGAGGAGGTAGTTGCTTTAGGCCAGCAAGATGGTTCAGTGGGTAAGGAATCTTGCCACCAAGCCTGACACCTGAGTTTGATCCCTAGAACCCACATGGTGGAAGGAAGGAAGAAACTCCTGCAAATTGTCCTCTGACGTCCACATGCAAGCTGTGGAACACACATTGTGTCTCTCCACACACACACATACACACACATGAACACACACATACATACAAATTAATGTTATATAATTTTAAAAGGAAGAAAGCTGGGTTAGTTTGCTCCTCATTAGCTGAAAACTGTTATCCTGTACTGTTCTTTGCAGCAAATACCAGAGGCTCAAAACAATCCATACACTCATGATGTTATATTATTCATTGGTTGAATGGGGAAGGAGCTTGATATGTAATTTAAGGAGGGTTCTTGGGTATTTGAAGACTTAGAATAGAGTTTAGAAAGTGTATAGAAGGCTAGATTCATGGGATAGCTGAATTGAGAGAGAAGATGCATTCACTCAGAATTTTCAATTAAATATAAAAATAAAAATAAAAACATAGATAGTACACAAACCTTGTGTTGCCTATTGAAGTCCAGAGCCATAAGCTCTGTAGAGCTATGCTGAGAGTTCATGGTAAAGATGGCAGTGAGTGATGCAGGCTTTTTGGTTTCTCCCTTGGGATAGCCCGAGGCTTGTCAGCCCTTATTTTGAGCAGTGTTGACTTTTGGCATTCTTCCTATTTATTATTCAGCATCTCCTGAGAAAATATTCTCAGTTGGTAGCAAATTGCAGCATTTGATGAAACACTTAACATGAGATAAAGTAGTTTGGCCTCTTCTGTACCAGACTATTAGTCTTAAAACATGATTCATTCAAAGGCATTCCTGACCCTCCCAGAGGGGTCCAGCATTATCTGTGATACATGTTGGTGCTGAGGAGTGAGGGTGGGAGGAGATGCTTCAACCAGGGATCCTTGTATCCTCCTCATTTATGCCTCACATCCTGTCATCTTCTAGCTCTGCATATCACATCCCTGTGTGAGTAGGAGGCGGATGGTTATCATTCCAGCAAATTTTCCCTTCTATATTTTAATCTGCCGAGTGTCCCAATTATGTAAACTTTATCTTAGCATCTAAAATCTGCTGTTAATAAACCTGCCAGACACATACGCATACATCAATCATGATGGAAAAGGCCAATGTATCCAGTTTGTTCTGAAGTTCTGTGAGGGTGATCGCGGCATTGAAGGGGCTGGGGGGATTCAGGATGTAAGCAGGCACCCCCCATTGGAGATTGAGGGCTTGGGAGAAATATATTCATGTAGGCTGGCATTAAATGTGGAGAAAAAGATAAATACTTTCCCTGTGAGTAGATGAGGAAGCAAAGAAGATGTAAGCAGATGGATGGTTGTCTAGCGTAGCTACAGGTTGAGGGAGAAGGAAATTTCAATGGAAAGTGAAAACAGAGGAAGAACTCTTCCTAAAATGAAGTTGCTGGTTAGAGTGGAAGTTTCAGCTTCATAGAACACAAGTTATACATGAGAGAAAATGTGATTCCTTTATGTATTATGAACTCCCACTCTTTTCTAATACATTTTCCTGAAATATGTATTAACATAGAATTTGATCTAACTAAATTGTACATAAATTTATTTTAATCATAATAGATTATGTTTTGTTTAGAAATTGAGGCTTTAAGGTGTGTTGTTTGAATCCTCAGACATAGGAGAGAGCTATTGTATCTGCATTAGCTAATTTTCTATCTCTGTGAAGAGCCACCTGACCAAGGAAACTTGCAGAACAAAGAGTTTATTTGGCACTTAAGGTTTCAGAAGGCTAGAACCCATGATGACAGAGCAGAAGTAGCAGGCACCAGGTAGTTAGAAGAGAGAAAGCTCACACCTTGAATCACTAGCAGGAGGCAGAGAAACTAACTGGAAATGAAATAAGTCTTTTGAAAGGCCACACCTCTCAATCCTCCCCAAACAGTCACCAGCTGAGGACTAAGCATTCAAATGCCTAGGACTTATGGGGGGATGTACCATGTATCTTGGGGTTTATATTTGCCTTGGAGAGAAGAAAGAGGAGGATTCCTATGTGAGGTAGAGCATCAGGCTACAGGGTAGGTGACTGGAAGTCAGGTTACTCTCATTAGAAACCACAAAAAGTGTTCCCAAGCTTGAGAAGGCACGGTCAAGATCTTATCATATTTAGAGCATAGCTCAGCCCTCACCAGAAAAGCTGCTTCTTTCTGTAGATGGGAATTAACACAAAACCCCCAAATGGATAAAGTTCAGAGTGAGAAACTTTGGAGCACTCAGTCCTAAATGAGATGTCTTCATTAGCCATGCCTCCCAAGGCTCAGAGATTGATGTGGAAGAGGAGGTTGAAAGGTTTTAAGAGCCTGAGTTGGTGGATGACTGTGATCTTCTAGACACAACAGGACTGATAAGACTATAAACTTGCAGCGACTGTGACAGCATGCACAAGGCCTGCACAGGTTCAAATCAGACAAAATCCAAGCACCAAGAAGGGGAAGTAGACACAAAGTCCCACCCCTGCTGTCGATTATGCTCATAGTTAATAAAAAAACTGATTGGTTGATAGCAGGGAAAGAAGAGATTGGGTGAGACAGCCAGACGCAGAAGGAGCAGGAGATGAACATGCCATGCTAATAAAGGTACTGCCACATGGCAAAGTATAAATAGAATATAGGTTAACTTAAAATGTAAGAGCTAGTTAGTAATAAGCCTGAGCTATTGGCAGAACATTCATAATTAATATAAACCTCTGTGTGGTAAATTGGGAAGCAGTTTCTGGGTATTTGAGAACAGGTGGTCCAGACAGGAATGTTCTTTTACATACCCCTAACTAAAAAGCTATTTGTAATTGTTCTCTTCTGGAAAAGTGAAAATCAGTTTTCTCCAGTGAAGTCTCACTAGGTGTATGAGCCACATTCCAGGGCAGACCTTCCTCATGCTCAGGAGTTCTTGGCCAACACAAAATGGACTCTATTTTGTGTGTATGTGTGTATATACACACTTTTAAGAGAGAGAGAGAGAGAACATGAAGTTAGGTGGGTAGCAACATGGGGAAGATCTGGCATGGCAGGAGCTGGGAGAGAGGAAAGAATAAGATAAAAATATATTGTATGTAGAGACCCATTGAAGTTTCCTAGTGAGAACTTATTTAGGGTCCAAGAATCTGAACTTGCTTTACCCAGAAAGGCTGCATAAGGGGATGATTTGACCACGGGCATGGTTATCAGGTGTTTGGAAGGGCCTACCCTTGGCTGGGCAGTGTGCTTTGATCTAGTAAGGGGGAGATCTTTTGTCCCACCCTTTGGCATAGTTGTAAAAAGTCCTTTTGAAGAGGTAAAAGGGACCACTGGGTTTTGATCCAGATCCTCCCAAAGCTATCCTGTGTTTCTGTCTTTCTCCTGTTTGCTATCTTTCTATCTAAAAGTTTCTCATCCCTCTCTCCTCCTCATAGGAACCCTTTTGAATCATAGGAGTTGGCCTTCCATAGTTGTATAAAAATTTCAAATAAAAACCAATATCTCTATTCTTTTATCTTGTTTTGTTTTGTTTTTGTTTTTGTTTTTCAAGACAGGGTTTCCCTGTATAGCCCTAGTGGTCTTGGAACTCACTTTGTAGACCAGGCTGGTCTTGAACTCAGAGATCCACTGTCCTCTGCCTCCCGAGTGTTGGGATTAAAGGTGTGTGCCACCACCTCCTAGCTATTCTTTTCTTCTTTCAGATGTACATTCCCTTATGGCTCTTGTGGGAACTGCTAGGGATAAGCAAGTTTCAAAATCTCCACAAGTTTGAAAATGCTTTTTATTTTTCTCTCCTTCGTTCATAACAGTTTGTCTTTATATAAACAGCAAGTGTCATGACTGCTCTCCCCTCATGTTGGAAGGCATCTTTAAGTAAGCCATTAGCCTCAGAGTGTCTAAGATTTTTTTCATCTAGTCTTATTGTATTAATATGTCATAATGACACCAGGGCTTATGGGAGGGATCTATCTCCATTCATCCCTTTTGGTATTTGGAACCCATGTCTGATCTACATATGTTGGTCATCATTTCTGTAAATGTCTCTTCTAATTCTATTAGTGTTCTTCCAGCTATTTTAGTGAAACTTCTTTTCAATATGTTGATTGTTTAAATTCACCTCCATGTCTCTAAGCTGATCCATTGTTTTCTTTTTATATCTTGTGTCTTTCTCTGATGTGTTCTTGGACATTACGTTTTAACCTCGTTAGATGCAGAAGGCAGTGTCACATCTCTTGAAGGACATGGCACCAGCATCCTTAAGTCTTCAAATGATGATTGGAGTTTTGATGCAATCATTGCATTGTGGTTTCTAGTGTGCCATGCAGGAACCATTCTACTTTTCCCTAAGGCCTCCAGTCATACCTTTTACTACTTTCCTTAGTATGTAGTCTTAAAACATAGGCATCTGAATCTAAAATATACAGAAAAGTTAAAATTAAAGGGAGGAACAAATTATTCTATAAAAACCACTATAGTAGTAGTATCAGGCAGCCTTGTATGACAGTAACACAAACTGATGAAGAGATGCAGGTAGAGTCTGAAATCGAAGGAGGAGCAAGGGGCTTTAGGACAAAGGAGCAAAAACAGTGAGATCGCAAAGGAATGTTTGCAACAAAATCATCCCCAGATAATTGAGATGAATCAAATTATCCAGGGCTTCCTCTTGGCTTCCGGTGACACATGCTGAACACTTCTATATGTTGTGCATCTATATGTAAGTTCAGAACTTGAAGCAGCAGATTCTGTGGACTGAAGGGAAGCAGCTGGTGGAAGGAGGATGTTTGGGTGCAGTGGCTGATGGATGTCTGTTGTCACCAGCATTGGGCTCTTGGTAACTTAGACATCTACTTCACTCTTTCCCAAATGGAATTGCAAGTAGGGGACATGGAAGTAAGAATGAGTAGGAGTTGGTGAGCTGGCTACAGAAAAGGGAAAAGACTGACTTTTGAGAAAATCCATTTTGGTTGTGAGCCTAGCCTTTAATGGCTGAGCTATCCCTCCGGCCCTGAGAAAATTCATTTTGGCTGAAGTGGCAATCTCCCTACCCCTGGAAAATGTGGCATTGTGGACAGACTGTGTCTTTGCACTCTTAGTTGTGGGGAGTACATAGTCCTCTGCACATCCTCAAATGGGGAGTCATTTCCCTTTACTTTAAACTGACTTTGTATCATAGTTGTATAAGTTATTTAGGTCACAAGAATTAAACCCTGTTCTCACTGCCAACAATCCTGGTATGTGCCGTTAATGACAACATTCCAGCAGAAAAGTCTTCTTTGCTGGTTGATACATACCATGCTATTCTATGTACTTTGAATTTATGGTGACTGTATAAATTCCAACAACAACCTGGGATAAAATTCACCTTCCCATTTTATAGTCAAAGAAGCTGTAGTATAAAGAAGGTAAATCTTTTCAAGATTGCAAAGTTTATACTGTGATACAGGTTAGAATCTGAGCCCAAGCTCTCTGGCTCCAGAGAATTTCCCCTTTGCTAGATATGTAATTTGGGTACATCCAGGTGTGGCCAAGATGACCCAGAACGCAACAGAGCTCCATGCACCTAAATGGACTTTGGAAGCAGAAAGGAGGCAGTGACATCTGACTTAGAAAACCTGTGTTCTAATACATTTGCCACACAGCCATGTGGTGTTTTGGGAGTCACTTTTAATTCCTTTAGTATCAAATTTCTTAAATCAAGGCAAAAATTCCTTTCCTGACTATAAGATTTTGGTAATATCAGATAAAATCAGGTTAGTCAAGAGTCTGGCAGGATGTGTGGACATCAGGAGTTGCTATGGTTGCTATCGTGGCATAATGAGTTCTCAGCCTAGAATAAGCACATAAGATTGCTGTCACTTCCAAAGGCAGCATATTAATTTTTCTATGTCACTGGGAAAGTAAAAACAGGAAACATCCCAGCCGGGTACCAGAGGCCTGGAGTAATTGACTTAGGTCAGAGGGCACATTTCCCCAGGCCAACTGTGATAATTGCACTACGTTTGGGAAAGACCATAGAAGGCTAACGTGACGATGACAGAGGGTACTGGTGAATGTTCATGATCTTTGGGTTTAGTATACTGCATTCCTTGTACTATCTCGCAGACTTCCAAAGAGACAAATAATGGTTGAACTCAGAGGTCTTACTTGAAATGCAGTCCAGGTCCCACAGGGAACTTTTCCCTTCAGAAGACTAAAGTGAAGATGTCTGAGCTCTGGACCACAAGTTTCAATTCAATTCACATCGGGGTGACTCAATCTGCTCCTAATGACTCCTCAAATGCTGAAGAGGAAGACATAGGTCAAGTTGGGACAGCCCCAGGAGATGCATCAGTCTCCAATCACAGCCACAGCAGACACCCTCTGACTTGGTGGATGACTCTTCAGTAGACACATGGAAGACATAAGTCATAGAGCATGCAATTCAGGGAAAAGAAGGTGAAAACATATGTTTAAAAGAAATATCCCAAGGAACATGCATTTTCCATTTAAAAGTTGTAAGAGTTATCAAAAACAAAAAAACATCCCCCCACCAAAAACAAAAACATATTCTGTATCTGTTGGCTGCAGGACTCCAAATAAAATAAATTCAGGATACTAGATTTCCTGAAATCCACTATGCAGTTGTTTAAAGAATCTCTCTTCTACCTAGTGATTTATAGGTTTAAACTCAATTTCTGATATAATTATGCTAATTTCTTCATAATTTGTTATTGTCCCCTAATTTTGTTAATTTAAGGTTTCTATATTTTGAATAGTTTTGGCTGGACATACACAAATTTATACAACTATCAAACGCATAATTATTCACTAATGTGAATACACCATGTCCACTATTTATTCTTATTAAAATGTTTTGCTTGATATAAATTCTGTCTGATACTAATACTGTATATCACCTAGTTTTGAATTGTGGTTTTACAGAATATATTTGTTCCTCCATTTACTTTTAACATTTCTGTATTCTTAAGATTTAGGTGCATATCTAGGGGTGAGACCCCTCCTTTTGCATTAGCACATCTACTGATATTGCCATTGTTCTGGAGTCTATTTTTTGTGGAATATGATTTTGTAATTATATTTATGTGCAGAAAACTAAGCAGTGTAATTTAATCCAGCTTAGTGGTGAATTCTTTGGCCTTTGCCTTTTCCAGCTTGTCAATGCAAACTACAGACATAGGAACCAGGACACTGTATCCCCATTGGTGATGGATCTCATATCTGTCATTGCAATTGGTCCTAATAGCTTCCACCAGTTTAACTAGGGCACCCTTGTCTTCCAAGTTAACCTGTGTGAAGGCAACAGTGGTGCATGTGCTTCTGTGGACCAGCTGCCCCAGCCCGGCCTTTCCCTTGATGATGCAGTAGGGGACCCCATCTTTTGACACAGGGCAGGCAGAAGACCACCAGCTCAATGAGGTCTATATTGTGGGCAATCACCACCAGCTCAGCCTTCTTGTTCTCCACCAAGGTGGTGCTGTATTGACCTTGATTGAAGGACTGATGGTCTCTTAGTTGGGATGTCCCTTTGCCAGCAGATTTCTTCTCAGTATGGGTCAACAGCCTTAGCTTCTTCTTCTGCTTTGTCTCTGGCCTGTACTTGCAGGCAAGCTTAAGTATCTGGGTAGCTGTTTGCCAGTCCAGGGCCTGGGGCAACTGGCTAATGGCTGCATATACTTTGAGCCTATTATGGAGAATGACTCTTTGCCACTGTAGCCTGATGCAATGGAGCCATTTGAGGAAGTAAGTGAGATCTCTTTTGAGCTGGATATCCTGCCCAATGCTGAAGTTCTTAGACCTTTTCTCAAACAAAGGATTCACTACCTTTTAGGTCTCCCATTTCTTCTTTGCCTTTGCATTTTTTCCTTTGGGCATCTTGCTTGACTGGAGAAGAGAGCTGTTCTGGAGGTTTTTTTTTTTTTAATGTAGCCATTTCTAGAAGAGACCGTGACTTCCTGGTAATCTGGATTTTACAGTCTTCCTTTCCCTCTTTTATGACGTCCCCTGAGCTATAGATGCAGGAGTGATTCTGTAGATGTATCCATTGTGGCTGGGCTCACCTTCAAATGTTGATCTCTTCATTGTGTCTAGTGTGATTTTCTGTGAAAGTCTCCAATTTCTGTAAAGAGAGGCTCCTGAGGAGTGATAGTTACATCTATCTTTGGGTATAAGGATAAGACTTAGACTGTAGTTAGGAATTCTGCTGTCCCAACAAAGTGACAGTAATACATTCTCTTCTCAGATTCAAGACCTCACTAGCCAAAGAAAGTTGGCTAGATTTCTAGTACTGGGCATGGTTTCCTTCTTGTTGAGTGGACTTTAAGTCCACTTATGTATCTGTTGGTTTCTGCCAACACATGAGTGTCACTTATTGTACCTTTACATGTATTGTGCCATGCTGATCATTGTGTTTCATGGGTGTCATTGCTGTGTAGGACTATGACTCGCTTCACTCTCTTGGTAGCTCCCATAGTATTCATGGAAGCTAGACTGCAAGAAGGCTTACAGGTTAATAACTAACCTACCAAAAGCAATGTACAGAGTCAATGCAATACCATTCAAAATACCTACAACATTCTTTGCAGAAACAGAAAAAAAATCTATAATTAATATGGAAGCAGGAAAGATCCCGGATAGCCAAGGCAGTTCTGATCAAAAAGTAACACTGGAGGGATTGCCATTCCAGACTTCAAGACATATATATTACAGAGCCATAGTAATAGAAAAGTATGGAAATGGCACAAAACAGACACGAAGACCAATGGAATAAAATAAAAGACCCAAATATGAGTACTCATAATACATCCACCTGGTACTTGACAGAGGGGCAAGAAATGTACACTGAAAAAAAGAATGATGAGGAATGAAAAACAAAATAAAATGTACACTGGCAAGAAGATAGTGTTTTCAACAAATGATGCTGGGAAAGTTGTATGTCCACATGCACAGAAAATTAGATCCAGGTGGATAAAAGACCTCAGTTTCAAACATGAAACACTAAACTACTAGATGAAAACACAGGTGGTATTCTACAAGCTACAGATCTAGGAAAGGACTTTCGGAACTAGACTCCATTAGTGGATAAATCACGGCCAACAGCTGACAACAGGGACTCACAAAACTAAAATGTTTCTGTACAGCTGAGGAAACAGTCAAGTGAGTAAAGAAGAATCCCGCAGAATGGGAGAACATCTTTGTCAGCTATACACCTGACAGAGGATTCATATCCAGAATACACACACACACAAAAAGAACCAAAACAACTCCCTGCCCCCCCCCCAAAAAAAAAAACAGAGTCAAGGAAACAAATGGCCTGGTTTGAAACAAAAAAGGGCTAGTGATATAAACAGGGAATTCTCCATTGAAGAAATTGAAATGATAAGAAATACCTCAAAAAATATTCATCATCTTTGGAAGTTAGGGAAATGCAAATTAAAACAGCTTTGAGATTTCATTTTGTCCTTGTCAGAATGGCTAAGATAAACAAAACAACTAACAGTGAATGCTGGCAAACTGTGGGGAAAGGGAAATTTCATTCCATCTTAGGGGAAATGCTAGCTAGTATGCCACTCTGGAAATCAGTATGGAGAATATAAAAAAAAAATCAACCATATAATCCAGCTGTACCACTCCTTGGCATTTGCCTGGTGAACTAGATATCCTACTCCAGAGACACTTGCTTGGTAGTATTTATTGTGATCTTATTCAAAATAGACAAGAAATGGGAAAAAGAACCCTAAATATCCTTTGACAGATGAATGGATAATGAAATGTGGCACATACACACAGTGCAATACTATTCATCTGTAAAGAAAAATGAAACCTGAAGTAGATAGCAACAATGAGCAGCAAGACTGAGTTAGTACAATAGTAGGAATTCCCCTGTTAAAGAAATACCCAAGACCAGATAGCATCACTGATGAGTTCTATCAAACACCCCAAATAGATCAAATGTCATTTCCTCTTAACTTAGTCTAAAATATTGAAAGGGTTCTACTATACTCATCCTATGAGGATAACATGACCCCAATACAGAAATCAGACATGACACAGAAACAACAAAATATCTACAGAGCTATCCTTGATGAAGAGAGATACAAAAATCTTCAAAAAAGTACTAGTAAACTGAACATTTAAAAGACTATCAGCCATGATGTAGGATTCATTCCAGAGACACAAGGATGGTTCCACCTACACATATCAATAGATGTGACAAGTCACATCAACAAAATGGTCAGCAACAACCATGTGATCATTTCACTAGATGCAGAAAAATTCCCTTAAAATTTATCATTCTTCCATGATAGAAACTTTGAACAGATTAGACACAGAGGAATGTACATAAAGACCACATAAACAAGTCCACAGCTTGCACCTTACCTGTGCTGGCTTGAATAAGAATATCTCCTATAGGCTATGGTGTTTGAACACTTGGTTCTTACTTGGTGGTACTCTTTGGGAGGGTTAGGAGGTGTGGCCTTGATGAAGGAAGTGTATCTCTGGGGGTGGGCTTTGAGATTATATAACCTCACCCTATTTCTAGTTTTTTCTCTCTGCTTTGTGATTAAGGTTGAGGATGTGAGTTCTCAGCTTCTTCCTCTGGCTGTCATGCCTGTCTGTTGCCCATGCCTCCACACAGTGACGGACTTTTATCTTTCTGGAACCATAAGCCCAGACTCTTCCTTTTATACATTGCCTTGGTCATGGTGTTTTATCATAGCAACAGAAAATTAACTAATACAGTACTAAATGGAGAAGCTTTCTAAGACCTAGAATAAGACAAGAGCCCATCTTAACTTCTTGTGTTCAGCACAAGTCAAAATGGATCAAAGACATAAATCTGAGACTTGGAATTAGGAAAGAGCTTGAAGATAACACAGGGGAATTATTTCTGGACCTTAGAACTGGAAAAACATTAAAAAATGATATCCAAAGCATAGAAAACAATAACTACAGCAAAAAACAGACAAGTGGAATCACATAAAAGAGAATATGGTATGGTATGGGGTTTATACCTTTGTCCTAGTTAGCTGTAATTGTCCACTTAGTACATCCTGAAATCTTGTGAGGGAAAACCCAGATAGAAGAATTGTCTAGACCAGACTGGCCTAGGGGCACATCTATGAGGGATTATCTCAATTGTCACTTGAAATGGGAAAAGGCCAAGGCTACTGTGGGGAGTGCTATCCTCCGGCCTGGTGGTCCTGGGATACATATAAAGTTATTTGAGCTTGGGTTTTCAAGTCAGCCAGCAGACAGAATTCTCCCTTGTTTCTGCTGACTTCTTGACTGACTTCAAGTGAGTTCCTTGGTCATAGGTACTGCTATGTGGAATACAAGCAGGCTTGCATTGAGTTCCTGCCTTGACTTGCTTCATTGTTATAGACTATGGCCTGGAATTATAAAACACTAAATCATTTCTTTCCCTAAGTTACCTCTGGTCATGGTGTTTGTACCAACAACAGAAAGAAATCTAGAATAACTTTTAGCCCCAAATTTGGGAAGCTGAGGCAGAGGAATCTTAAATTTGAGATCAGCCTGGACTACACAGGAAATTTAACACCAGAATGAGTTATGCTGCAGGGTTCTATCTAAAAAACTAATGTGTGTGTGTGTGTGTGTGTGTGTGTGTGTGTGTATATATGCACGCGCACACCTACACACACACACACACACACACACACACACACACACGTGCACGCAAACAGCAAAAATAAAAGCACTGGGTGGAGCTCAGTGGTGCCTAGCAAGTGTAAGGCATGAGAAGGAAACCACTAAAAATAAAATAAACAGAATAAAGTAAAACATTCCACAGAATATCAGCAACAAGTACTAATCTTCTGCATAGTTAGAGGAAACAGAGTCAAGAAACAGCTTGCAGAAAGGGAGAAAGAAAAAGCCATAAACTGTGTGTCTGACAAGGTGGTAGGGGTCAGGGCGTAGAAAGACCTCAAACAACTCAGTAATGAAAGGACAAGCAGCAGTCTGATTTAAGAAAAGACATAAACATATCTATTAAGGAGACATAAAAACAGCAAATGGTTATATGAACAATATTTAGTGTTACTAATCACCATAGAAACAGGGATCAAAAACACCAGGAAGATGTTCTTTACTTCAGTTAGAATGGTTTCCCTAAAAAAAAAAAAACCAAACCAAACCAAACCAAACCAAACCAAACCAAAACAACAACAACAACAACAAAAAAACAAAGACAGAAAAACAAATGGTGAAGATGTGGAGAAAAAAGGAACTCTTACACACTGTTAGTTTAAGTATAAATTAATACAGCCATTGTTGAAAATTGAATGGAGATTCCTCAAAACATCCCAAATAATTCTGTCCAGCAACCTTACTACTTGCACTATATCCAAAAGAATTATCAAAGACATCTGCACTCCTGTGTTAACTGTAGCCCTACTCACAATAGCCATGGCAGAGAAAACAATTGTTTATTAACTAATAAATGAATAGAGAAAATGTGCTACATTAAGCCCAACTGAATACTATTCAGCCATATAAATAAAAAAATCATGTCATTTACAGTAACATTTACAGAACTGGAGGGTGTTATGTCAAATGAAATAAGCAAGGGCCAGAGAGACGCGTATTATATTGTCTCACTAATTATATGCAATCTAAAGAAGTTGCTCTCACAGAAGATGAAAGTGGAGAAGTGGGTACCAGAGGGTGGGAGGGGTATGGGACACAAAAGGAAGTGGGGAGGGGGAAGCTAATGAGCAAGCAGTACAGTGTAGTTCAAAGAAGAGGTCAGGGTTCAATGGCAGGGTTTCTTAAATATTTCTTCACAACTCTTTTGGCCTGAGGAGTTATTACACAATGCTCAGTATCCAACTCCGTAAGTTAGGTATACAAATCAGTTATTTATGACAAATCATGAAGAAATTAGTTTTAAGACAACTATTTAGCACATACACATTTCTACCATTTTTTTAAAGTCAGAAGCAAACCTTTACATTAAGAAGGTGGGTATACCTTCTTTATTTTCACATAAAGAATTGAGTCTTGGCAGGATATTTGATGCTGCTAGACATAAGGCAACTCCAGTGTTTGCAAGAGTCAATAAATATTTTAATTTTTATTTTATAATTGTCAGTGCTGAGAATGCTGGCTTTTGTAAATACATAGTACAAAATAATATCAGTATATTTATGGCCATTTCAGCTATGGGGGAGTCACATGATGTAACACTGGGGACACTACCACAAACATGTTAAGTTTGTTATAGATTGATTTTGAGTTAATTTTTGGTCATTTCATGCTCAGAAAACCTACTATTGCCAAAAATTTTCAACTCTACATTTAGCCACAGGACCTTGTAGGATGCCACAATCACACTCTAAGAAGCAGAGCCCTAGGGGACTGGAGGGTGACATAGACATCAATAGTGCACTTAGTTCCCAACAACATTAGAGGGACGATTTAGAATATTTTTGTGGCAGAGAAATTAGAACTATTTGAGGAGTTAGATGTTTACCCTGATCTGAACACTGTGTGTAGGATTATCAGAGGGAATCCCATATATGTTCAAACTTTATGTGTCAATTAAAAATGAATTAAGAAAAAAAAAGCTCCAAGAATTCAATTCTTTGAGATCTTTTCCAGTCTTGCCAGAATTTTCTTTCTTGTTGCCTTGAATTCTATAACATTACAATGCATTGTAATTATCTGCTTACAGCTCCACTTCCTCAGGGAGTACTTAAGAGCTTTTGGAGAGCAAAAATAATGTCTCTGTACATCAAATATTCAGATCATTGCTTGTCAAAAGTAGTCATGAAATACGTCTTTGGGAGAATTTTCAATGACAACGAGAACTCATTATGTTTTAAAACGAATCTCTCTTTCCTTTGAAAGTTTATTCTGGACCACCCTTCACTGACAGTTGGAACTCTTTGATTTGGTATTGTTCTTCCCCCCCCCCCCCCCTCCTCCCAGAAGGCTGCACACATCCTGCAGAAAGGGACAGGCAACTCTGTTCTGGCCTCTTGTGCTCTGGGCTTTTTGACAAGCTTTTGAAAATGACAGGGTTCGGCAACTTCTCAGGGTGTTCAGCAACGGCACTTACCCTGCTGCATTTTGAAGCCAGCATGGGAAAGACAATCTGTCTGTTTTTGGTTGGTTAACACTTAACTCGTCAAAAATATGTTTTGTAACACATAGTCCATGTCCAAGAGGTCTTGCAAGATTTCCAAAGCTTTTCCCACACTCTTTTTCTTCTCACCCTCGAAAAAAGAAACAGTGTTTTGCCAAAAACAAATTATCCCACTTCTCAAAAAAGGACTGCTGTTGCTCGGGAATCTTCAAGCCGCAAGAGTTCACTTCAGGCCTGATCTTGGCCAATACTGCCCGCTGTGCTGCACGTAACGTATCCTGCTAGCCTCCTTCTCCAGTGCCGGGCAGAGCTACACCATGCTTTCCAGCCTTGAGTCACTGAAGACTCAGCAAGGCCATTGGGCGACAGCCTGAATGTGGACAGTGTTGCCTGGCAACCACTGAGGTCAGCTTTTGGCAATGGGGCAGACAAAGATTCCTTTTAAAAATAATGTGTAATTAGGATTTGTTGGACATCACCACAATTTTATTTTTTGTTTCCTGAGGAAGAGAGGAACAAAATTCTAGAATTCAGAACCTTCTGGCCCAGAAGACCTGAGATAGAACTCTTTTGTTTAAGAAAGAAACCTTTAAATGGTTTGGTAGGAGGAAAATAAAAATGGAGGTAAAATCATGTCTAAGGAACTTTTGAAAAACAGCTATAGAAGTTTGAAATGTGTATGATTTGTAGAAAGTACTAGCTCAAGAATATTTTAACTACTACAAGCAGGCTGCTGAATGCTTCTTTTCCTCATTGACACTGCTAGGAAAGAACCTTTTCTGGAACATTCCAAGAGCTTCCTTGAATCCCATCTTTGCTTCCTCAGAGCCATGTACCTACTACTGTCAGAGGACTTTCTGTAGATGGCAAAATTGGTCATTCTGGTCTACTGCAGAACTGTTCCGTAGCTCCCACTTCACAAGCACTACCTTGACTTTTAGAGCCTATTGGGAATGAGCAGGTCCACTTCCCACAACATTGCTCCTCCATCCCTACCAATTCAAGAGAAGGAAAGTAGCTAATATATACAGTATTAAAAAGTTGAATTATTATTAATAAGGAAATAACACAAAAATAATTTAAAAACTGGACACTAAAAGTACCAGGGTTCATGAAAAACTTGTACTTTCAGAGTCCTCTATCCTAAAGAATCAGTGGATGTGTGAGAGAGAGCAGTAAATTCTCTGTTCAGAAAGGGCTTTCTCTTTCACACTGAATTTGTTCTTTCCTTATTAATACCAATTCAGCTTTTATTGGAGGTTTTCAGCTACTAAAAATCAGTAAGCCAATATGCTTTGGGCCTGTAAATAGTTGTGTTACCAGGTTCTGGCCAGCCAGCATTGATAAAATGTTGAAAGAATAACAGCAGAAAATCGAAGCCAGAATTAATGAATTCCCCTAAAAGTCTCTCTCTCTCTCTCTCTCTCTCTCTCTCTCTCTCTCTCTCTCTCTCTGAGATGCCCATATTCTGGCTAGTTAGTTAGTAAGCTTGCCTGAACCACAGTCTTCTCATCTGGAGAGTGGAGACAATGACTGTTTTCTCTCTGAGTTGTGATAAGGACTAAGGAGACTGCTGCATGGGTACTTTGTCTCAGTTACATGCCATGTGAGAAAGAGAGAGGTGGCTTCAGGATTGTCTCTCAGCTGTAGAGAGGATAGAGGATAATGAGCTGCTACATGTGCTGGAGTACAGCAGCATCCTTGACCTCCTCCAGCCCTCCTGTCACTCCTTTTCAAAAACCTGATGATTCAGGTCCTGAGGACTGTGTCACAGGCCACTTCCTTCAAGTTTCTATGGAATCTAAAGCATAAAACACAGTTACAGAATGTACCAGAACAGGCCTTCTATGGAGTGAGTGCCATCAGACAGTTCCTGGTCATGCACATCATTCCTCTCCATCTTTCCCGTTTCCCACCACCTGAAATGTATCACGGAAGTGTGGCTTTCACTTTTCCAGTTTCTCTGACTATGACTCATGAAATTAGTATGTCTGTTCCTCTCACTACCCTCAATTATACTTTGCCTAATCTAATGGATAAAGTAAACATTTTAACTTTCTGGACAAGTAGAAGCATGTCACAAAATTAATTTAATTTAGAAGGAAGGCATTTTCCTGGGTTACCTCCTTGAAATGTTCTGGAGGAAAAGGGAGAGAAAGAGGATGGTGCAGGGTACTCCCATGTACCTTGTGCGATTTTCGCCAGATACCGTGGAAGACCCTACTATGCACTTACTTTACAATGGCAGCTCAGATATTTAGAGATCAAATCAAGCCACCTTCTTGGTGCTACTTGGTTAATTTTTAAAAACAATATTGCTCAGTGCCTGTTTCTCTAGCAGCATCCAGCCTACTAGGAAGGGATGTTGTGTTAACTAACATTACTGACAGACACCAAGACTAAACAGTATAGAAAGGTCCCGAACCATCTTTTCCTTCTCCCATTGAAGACAAGGGTCTTATGTCTCCACTTCTGCAGTTATCAGGATAATCTTAGCACTTATCAGTACACAGTGATTAATGTACTGATAACACAGGACCAAAAGTGCAGGGTGACTGAGAAATGTCTGGACACTTAGACTGTGGCAAAATAGAATTATGCAAGAAGGCTGAGAATGGTTCTGGGAAAGACCAGAGTGTGCACGGAGAAGAAAGAAAGAAAAAGCCTTGGGTTTCAGGGCTGTAAGAATCCCCACTAAATTTTTCTTAGAGACTTTTCTTAGAGATTCAGTGGGCAAGAGCAATTGCTATGCAAGTATGAGACCTGAATTTGGATACCTGCCCCCTACAAAAGCCAGAATGATGGCATTTATACCTATAAATCCAACGTTGCAGAGAGTGGAGACAGGAGGATTGCTGGGGCTTTCTGGTAGCCAGCAAAGGCAAGACAAACAAGGAAAAAAGCAATGAGATCCAGGTTCAGCAAGAGTCTATTTCTCAAGGCAGTAGGTGGGGAGACATATTATCCTTCTTTTGTCTTTGCATTCATACACCACACATGCACATACTACATACATTCATACACCATACCCAAGCATACATAACACATATGCATACACCATACACATACCACATAATGCCTACATTATATGCATGCATATACCACACATAAATACATCTGTATACCACACATGCATACACTACACACACACCACACATGCACACACATCATACACATGTATATACCATACAATATCTACATCATACAAATATACTACACATATGCCTAGATCATATGCATGCATACATCACACATGTGCATGCACTATCACATGTGTACACCACACATATGCATGCATCATATACATACATCTTCTTTCTCTCTTCTCTCTCTCTCTCTCTCTCTCTCTCTCTCTCTCTCTCTCACACACACACACACACACACACACAATTTCTTAGAACCCAATTCCATAATATACTTAATGATAAAAATACAGTCTCAAACTGATGTTTGAGAAACACAGAAAGCTTCATTCCTCTGATAAATAAACGTTAGCAAATCAGAGCTCAAGTCATTTGAGAAATCTTATGGTAAAAACAGGATACCTGGGATTTTCCAAATATAATAAGAGCACTGAACACTACTTATCATCTCTCAGAGTTGATGACATAGAAAATTCATTTTGGGAATCATAGACCTATTCTCATTTCTACGCATCATGAAGACTGAACCTGCTATGAACTAAATGGTTTGTTCAGAGACAGAGAGAGACAGAGCCTTAGAGACAACTACTGACATCTATGAAGTCCACTTAGTTTATGAAGTGGTCCTTAACACTTTATAATTAAAAAGCATACATGTAATTTCCCATGTATTTGGATGTAATACTGTGCATCTGATTGTAATTTACTCACTACAGCATCACATTAACACATAGACTTGAGGAAAACAGTTGACAGCAAAATATTCGACAAGCTTTTAGTCAAGAATCAAAGCTCTTCCCTGTATCTATCTGAGATAATTGTTTAAATGAGCTTGTTTGTTCTCTCAACCTATATGTGTGTGTGTGTGTGTGTGTGTGTGTGTGTGTGTGTTGTGCACTTGATATATATATATATATGTATATAATCACCTATATAACTTGGCTTTATATAAGTTATATAATACTATATTTGTGGCCTTATGATACAATGTTTAGCCACAATTAAGCCTGATGTTTGAGGGACCATGTGAAGGGCTTTGTGTGCATCTCCTCAATGGATTCTAAAGACATTTCTTTAAGTTATTGGTATCATCACTTATTATTTATTTAATTATTTGTTTATTTATATTGAGTTAGGATCTTACAAGGCCCATGCTGGTGTTGAACTTGCTATGTACTTTGGGATGAGCTTGAACTTCAGATCCTTCTGGTTCCTCCTCTTAAGTGCTATGATCACAAGCATATCACCAAGTCTTGCTTTGTGTGCAGTTGTAGACCAAGGGATCAATGTCTCGAGAGTCACTCTACTAATGTATCCCTAGCTTCTATCACTCCATTCGAAGTCGAAGAAGTTGAAGCTCAGAGAGGTATGGAAACTGACCAGAGTCACCAAGCTCATGGAGCTATGGTGCTGAGCCTCTGACACATCCCTGGATGAATTAGAAGTTTATAATATTAAACACTATATTTTCATAATATTTAGGAAGCTGTGTGGATTTAGACGATCCCACACTGACATTTCAGAGTGTTCCAAATCAGCATCCCCTATTAGGAAAAGCATGTGACTCAATGGCTAAGGAATTCATACTGAGGCAGTGACAACATGTTGAGCAAGACTCCAGCCTGATATTTATTCTACAGTCCTTTCTAAATCACGAAGCCTTCAGAAAAAGGCAAGACTTTGTATGGCCAGCTTTGAGAAAGATCACAGAGACCTGAGTCACATCGTAAGGTCAGGTCTGACTATACTTGCTTGCTCATCACTGCCCAGTTGAATCAGATCTGAGAAGAGAGCAGGAGATGTCGGACCCACAGGCACATATACTGGCATGGTATTCTTTACCCGCTCTTGTCTTGGTGACCTCTTATGGAATGCTGTGGGAAAACACTCACTTCCCCAAGTTTCACTGACTACAGAGGCAAAGATGTTTGAAATGACTCTAGTTAAAAACCATAATTGAGCATGACACAGATCCTGTAGCAAAGGTACTTGTAAATTTCATTTTGCTTTCTTTCGGGTTTTTCTAAAGGAAATTGTCTCAGAACATTGGAGGATCATCTTGCTTTCCATGTTTTTAATTTATTAGCTTTGAATATAATTTATCAATCATTCCTATACAGTTATAGGTAGAAATATGCAGTTAGTTTTTAAAGAAAACCAATGTGAAAGTAATAAAAGGTTTCATTTTATTACAGTATTTCAACCACTCAAAAGCTATAGGTACAGCTTTTTGCTCTTTCTATTCTTCACAAGAGATTGAAATATATCAGGAATGGTGTAGAGGGGTTTTTTTTTGTATTTATTTATTCATTAAGTAGACATTGGGTGCCTAATTTATGCCAGGAGGATTCAATGTCCTGAAAAACAGGTAGGTAAGCTCTTTGCCTTCTGAATGCTTCTATTCTACCAGTGTGGCTGGTAATGAAACTATAAACAGACAGTGATTAAATCATGCAACAATAAAGCATCCCAAATACTATTCAAATAAACAGGTAGCTGAGAGCTGATAACCTGCAGTGACCATTTTGGATGGGGTACTAAAAAAATGGCTTCTCAGAAGAGGGACCATGCCAACTTGAGACTCAAATGATAGGAGCTGTAATTGGAAGGACTGTGGGGAAATAATTCATAGATAATAAAACAGATCAGAGGGATTCAATAACTGCAACACACATAGTTAGTTCCTGACAGACTTGGACTTCATTCTTAACTTCAGTCCTAGACCTAGAGGTCAAAAACCAGTGCTGTTTCTGTCAATCATCTACTTCAAAGGTACACATGGGAGACATGGATAACTCACTACACTGCCTTTGTAACTAAACAGCTAAGTTGGATAATATAGATGGCCACTTTAATAATCTAATGCTCATGTTAATGTTTCTAATTGTGTGTGTGTGGTGTGCATTCTTATTTGTGTATGCTTGCATGTGTGTGGGCACACTTGTGAGGGGGCCTGAGGATGATGTCATGTGACTTCTCAATAACTCTCTATCTTTTGTATTGAGGCTGGCATTTGTGATGGACCAGGAACTCACTGTTTAGGCTAGTCTAGCTAGTCAGCTTGCTCTGAGAATCCCCTGCCTCTGCTTCCCATCCTCACTGGAATGGCAGTGGGGCCACAACTGTCTGGTTTGACATGGGCTCTAGTCCTTGAAAGTACTGTAGAAAAAGAGGAAACTGTAGTTTGTACTTTTGAACAATGTGTGTGTAATAGAAACACATGTGCATGATTTCTAGTTAAACCTAATGATGCTTGGTCAAAAGAAATCCATACCAAAACAAATCTAAGAATTCCATCCCACCTCCTCATTTCTGTCCCTTCCCCACTCCCTCTTGTTCTAAGGAGTAAAAAGGGAACCTTATAACAGCTCTTGCTGCCCTTAGTTCCTAGGATTGAAAATTTCTAGTTTTCTCTCTGCTTCTAGCATGCTAGATGAATCTAAGCACTTAAACACCTTGTTGTTGAAAATAATAGTATTACTTGGGAAGCTCTACTCATTGAAAAATGTCATTACTATAGCTTGTAAGTGAACAATTAAGAAATCTTGTTTGAGTGGGGCGGTGGTGGTACACACCTATAATCCTAGCACTCGGGAGGCAGAGGCAGGAGGATCTCTGTAAGTTCTAGGCCATTCTGGGCTACAGAATGAGTTCCAGGAAAAGCTCCAAAGCTATACAGAGAAACCCTGTCTCAAAAAAACAAACAAACAAAAATCTTGTTTGAGAAGTGTTGGAAGAATTCTTTCTAGAACGGATTGGATGAAATTTGCACAGAAATGGATAGAAGTAGAAACAATCATTCTGAGTGATATAAACCCAGATCCAGAAAGACAAATGTCACTTATCTTTAGATATTTGGAATACCTATAGAGGCCAGGAAATTAGTAAGGAGCCATGGGGGTGGCTTTCAAGGGAGAAGAGACAGAACACATGGTATACGGGGCTAAAAGGGAATAGTGAGACAAGAAAGAAAAACTGAGGTGGGAAAATATATATGAATTACTTTAAAATAATATTTTAACTAATTATTTGAGAATTTAGTACAGTGTAATTTGATTACATTTACCATGAAACTTCTCCTATGTCCACATTTGCTTCCCTTGCCTCCCTACTCACAGAACCTTGAGGATGAGGAGTCGCCTTTTCTTTTTCTTCTTGTTCCTGTTCCTCCTCCTTATCCTTGTCCTCCTCCTCCTCCTCCTCCTCTTCTTCTTACTCTCCCTCTTTCTCTTTCTCTCCCTCCTCTTTCTCCTCTCCCCTTTCTCCTCCTCTTTCCCCTCTTCTGCTCTTGCTCCCCTCTGCCTGCTCCCCAATCCTTATTTTTTTTGCCATTCATTTCCAGTTTTTATTGCCAACTACTCTTGGGATTGGGTCTGTCCTGGAGAGTGGTCAACCTACAAGGGATGACATCATTAAAGAAATCTGACCCCACCCCTCTCCAAACAGCTATCAAATGCCAATAACTTCTCAGCTAGTGATGGGATTTCATGCCTACCTCCCCACCTCTAGGCTGGGATTTTGTATACCTTCAGCCAATGCAAGTTGTGTGCATACTGTCATAATCATTGTGAGGTTATTTGTGCAACTTCCCAGTTCTATACAGAAAACGTCATGATTTTAAGCCGTCTTCCACCTCTGATTCTTACAATTTTTCTGCCCCCTTTTCTGTGAAGTTTTCTAAGCCTTGGGGAGAGGGGTATAACATGGGCATTCAATTTAGAGCTGAACTCCACTGTTTCTTATATTCCAAATATTGGTCATTTGAAAAGCTCTATGTTAATTATTATCAATTGAAAAAAGAAGCTTCTCTTATGAGGGCTGAAAAATGAACTGTCCCATGGATGCATCAACAAGTCATTAGGAGGTCATTTTAGTACTATTTCCACCAGAATAATAGTAGTAGGCTCTCCCTAAGTGTCCATAACCCATCTAGCCACATGCTCTTGGCCCCACCCACTAACAGTACCAGAAATGGATTCCATCTTATAGATCAGGTCTTCAATCCAATTAGAAAGCAACTGGTTGCTTCCATAACACAGATGCCCATCTGTACTAGTGGAAATATTTTGTCAGGCCAGTCATTATTGCAAGATTTGTAGCTTGGTGAGACTTACAATTGGTTTTCCCCTGGGTCAACTTGGCTATCATCATGCAGCATTATGAAAGCTAGCCAGTACTTCTAAATGAGTACCAGCTTGATTTCTATGTTCTATGACTTAAGTGTGTAGTATCTTCAGTCTTACCATCAAGTCCTGGAGGGTAATCAAAAGTATTTGCAATAACCTGTAATACTTGGAGGTCTATGGGATCCCATTGACCAACAATTCACAGAGGTATTGGGATTTGTATTTGTTAGCAATTGGTGTCTAGTCTCTCCTTGGTAGGGTACCTCCACTAAAACTTTTTAAAATATATGTACATGCATATGTTTTTGGAAGCTTCTCTAGTTATAGGTTTTCATGTCATTTAAGAAAGATCTTTGTATTGTCCTATCGTCTCACTCCTAGCCTGCCCTCCCTTCTCCCCCCCCAATTATTCCTTTTTGTCCCATTATTTGCCTCTAATCCTGTTTTCCAGTGTATTCTCTCTCTTCTCCCTTGAATGCCAGCCCCATGTCTCTTGGCTAATTTCCTGACTTCCATGGTATTCCAAATGAAGCACACATATCTAAGGAGTCAAAGCTAACATTCGTAATTGAGGGGAAGCATGTGTCATTTGTCTTTCTGAGTCTGAGTTCTATTACTCTGAATGACTGTTTCTACCTCTGTCCATTTACCTGCAAACTTTATTTTTCTTAGAAGCTGACTAATTTCCCACTGTGTAAATGTACCACATTTTCATTACTCATTCATCATTTGATCATCTTGACTGTTTCCTTTTCCTGGCTATTGTGAGTCGAGCAGCAGTGAACATGGATGAGCAAGTGTCTCTGTAGTAAGACACAGAGTACTCTGAGTATATGACCGAGGGGGGCGATGTAACTAGATCTACTTTCAACTTTTTTAGGAACATCGACTGATTTCCATAATGTCCGTACCAGTTTGCCCTCCCACTAGCAATAAGTGTTCTCCTTTCTCCACATCCATACCAGCATCTGCTGTTATTTGTTGTTTTGATATTTGTCATTCTGACTAGGGTATGAAATCTCAAAGCAGTGTTAATTTACATTCCCTAATAGATGAGGAAATCAAACATTTAGTAAATTGTTTTGTATCCATTTGTATTTCATCTTTTGAGAACTGTCTGTTAAGTTCCATCCTCTAATTTTTAATTGGGATTTTTTCTTAACGTTGTTTTTGAGTTCTTTGTATATTTTAGATATGAATCTTCTATCAGGTGTATAATTGGTAAACATTTTGCTAATATTTTGGCTGTCTCTTTACTCAAATGATGATGTCCTTTGCTGTACTACAAAACCTTTTAAGCTTCACAATGCCCTTCCCATTTGTCTACTGTTAGTCTTAATGTTGGTGCTGCTGAAGTCCTGCTCAGAGAGCCCCTTCCTGTGCCTATAATTTCAGACATATTTCTTACTTTCTCCTATATCAGATTCAGAGTATCTGACCTTTTGT
Source organism: Peromyscus attwateri (assembly GCA_902168425.1). NCBI lineage: Eukaryota > Metazoa > Chordata > Mammalia > Rodentia > Cricetidae > Peromyscus > Peromyscus attwateri. The sequence continues at coordinate 30,133 of CABHPP010115456.1, forward strand.
CAAGGCCATGATCCATTTAGAGTTGACCTTTGTGCAGGGTGAGAGGTAAGATTTAATTTTTGGAGCCCATTACCTATGGTGGGACACCTTGCACAGCCTTGATGCAGGGGGAGGGGCTTGGACCTGCCTCAGCTGAAGGTACCAGGCTCTGCTGACTCCCCATGGGAGACCTTACCTTTTTGGAGGAAGGAATGAGGGGTGGGTTGTGGGGGAGGTTGGAAGGGGGAGCAGGAGGAGGGAAGAGAGGGGATCTGTGGTCAATATGTAAAATGAATAAAAATTAAAAAAATAGAAAAAAAAGAAATATAAAAAAAGAATTAAGTTTCACCCTTTTACATGGGACTATAAAGTTTGACCAGCACCCATTTGTTGAAGATGCTGTTTTTCTCCCCTGTGTACTTGCCTCTTTGTCAAAAATCAGGTGGCTATAGGTATGTGGACCTTATATTTGGATCCTCAATTGTATTCCATTGATCAATAGGTTTGTCTTTATGTTGTTTTAAATGCTATAGCTCTGTAGCTTAAAACCAGGGATGGTGATGACTCTTTTCCTTCTATTGTCCATAGTTACTTTGATACCTTGTGTGTATGTGTGTGTATGTTTCTGATGAAATTAAAGATAGTTTTCCCATTTTCCAGAAAAATTATGTTGGAATTTTGATGGAGATTGTGTTAAATTTGTAGAATGCTTTTGGTAGGATGGCCATTTTCACAATATTAATCCTACTTGTCTATAAGCATGGGAGATCTTTCCATTCTTTGGTATCGTCTTCAATTTCTTTCATCAATGTCTTAGTTTTTTAAAATTATACAAGTCTTCCATTTTCTTAGTTAGATTTATCCCAAGATACATTTTTTGAGATTTTATTTCTTTTTATTTTATGTTATGAGTGTATGTCTGTGCATCACATTTGTGCAGTGCTTATGGAGACTAGAAGAAGGAATTAGATGCCCTGAGACTGGAGTTACAGATGGTTGTGAGCCAATGTGTGGGTCTGGGAATTGAATCTGGATCCTCTGGCAGAGTATCAAATGCTCTTAGCTACAAGCTATCTCTCCAGCTCCAAAGGTACATTTTTTGAGGCTATAATGAACAAGATTTTTCCTGTCTGATTTATTTATTAGTATGTTTGCAATTTGTATATGGCTACTGACTTTTGTGTGTTAACATCATATCTGGATACTTTGCTGAAAATATTTATCAGTTGTAGGAGTTTTTCTGTGAACTCTTTAGGATGTTTTATATATAGAATAATTTCATCTGCAAATAATAATAATTGACTTCTTTTCATGTTTGCATTCCCTTTGTCTCCTTTACTTGTTTTATTGTTGTAGGTAAGATTCCAAGCACTGTATTGAACATGAAATGAGAGAGTAGACATTTTTGTCTTATTCTTGATTTTTTTTTGTAGAAGGCTTGGAGGTTTCCATCCTCTAGTATCTTCTTCAATGTCTTAGTTTTTATTGTACAAGTCTTTGGATAAGGAGACATATCTTAACATAATAAATGCAACATACCACAAGCCCACAACCAATAATCATGCTAAATGGGGATTAGTTTATAATTTTGTTTTCATGTTGGATTTTTTTATGGTTTTGGTATTTAGATACTGACTTCAAAAAATTTTGAAAGTGTTCCTTACTTTTACATTTTATGAAATAATTTGAGGAGTTTTGGTGTTTCATTTTTTTATATTTGTTTTGTCAATCTGGACCAAATTAGTGTTTCCTTTTGAAGAAAGCTCTGGCCTCCATGGGCACTGAACGTAAGTGGCACACTAACAGGTTTCATTTAGCATATTGTTAGTTGTGGGCTTGTAGTATGTTGCATTTTTTATGTTCAGATATAGCTCCTATACCCCTAGATTCTCCAGGACTTTTATTATGAAGGGATATTGAATTTTTCCAAGGTGTTTTCTGAATCCAACGAGATGATCAGGTGGTTTCTGTATTTGAGTATATGTGGCTGAATGCATTTATTAATTTAAGTATGCTGAGCATGTCTGCATTTGTGGAATAAAGCTGATTTGATTGTGATAGATAATCTTTTGATGTGTTCTTGAATTTGGAATGGAAGTGTTATCAATAATTTTTGCATTTTTTTAGTTCATTAGAGAGGTTGGCTGTTAATTTTCCTTTTCTTTGTTGGGTCTTTGTCTAGTTTTGGTATCAGGGTAATAAAATTTTTTCCAAGTATTCCTTCCTTTTACATTTTATGAAATAATGTGAGGAGTTTCAGTGTTTCATTTTTTATATCTGATTTTGTCAATCTGGACTAAATTAATGGCTAAAAGGTTGTCAATCTTATTAATTTTTTTCAAAGAACCAACTATGTCTCATTGATTCTTTGCAGTGTTCTTTTTTTTAATATTTTATTTTTTTTTTAGATGTATATGTGTGAGCCTGTGTGAGTGCAAGTGCCCACAGAGGCCAGAAGACAGCAATATACCTGGAACTTAGTTGAAGATAGTTGTGAGCTGTCATGTAGATGCAAGGAACTGAACCTGGGTCATCTCCAAGAGCAGCAAGTGTTCTTAAGTGCTGAGCCACCTTTCCAGTCCCTCTTGTGTATTTCTTTAATTTCAACCCCGTCTTTTCTTACCCTTTGCTGTTTATTTGCTGGGGGCGTTGTCATTCTTGATTTTCAAAGCCCTTCAGATGCAATACTAAACTACTAATTCGAAGCTTCTCCAGGAATTTTTTTAAATGCAGGCATTTAGTGCCACAAACTTTCCTACCAGGTTTGCCTTCAGCATGCCCCATAGATCTTGGGAGGTTGATTTTGTTTTTCATTTAATTCTAGGAAGTTTTAATTTTCTTCTTGATTTTCATTGGGTAGTTCACTATTCAGTTTCCATGAGTTTGTGTACTTTCTGTAGTTTCCATTTCTGCTGATATCCAGACTTATTCCATTGTTCTGACTAGTCTCCCCATGAGATCTGCAAAATGTCCTTCTTAAGAATGTCCTTCTCATGATTAACAGCCGCTTTGGCTGCTATCTATTTGACACCTCAACGCCATTTCATTTGTCATTTTAGATCCTCAATGCATATGGTGTAACTCACTGTCACTTACCACTCATTGCAACTACTTCACAATGATTTTTTTTCTCTACAAGTTTATTTCCCATAAACTCAAACATTTTTAGATAGTTTGTCAAGAGGTGCTATTCTGTGTTTTTCCAAATTTGATCCAGTTGTTATATTTTCCTTGCATGTCTTCCCACAGACTATTACAAACATTTCCTGTGGAAGACTTACTGGCAATGGTTTTGATAAACCATGTATTAGTCAGGAAACCCAAGTGACAGAAGTATCACTCCAACTCAACCAACCCTGAAAGGGACTTTCTTGGCTCATATAACAAAGAAACACAGGGGTATAGCTTGGGGTACATGATGGGACAGGTATTTTGACACAACAGCAGCCCTGTCCTCCTAGATCTGCTTCTCTGATTAAGGACTTCATTCTCTCCTACTGCCAAAGAGCTTTTGTTTCAATGTGAGAAATATGAAGAACACATTCATTGTTATATAATTTGTCCTAGTCAGGATTTCTGTTACTGTCATAAAACACCATGACTGGTAGTAGCTTGGGAAGGAAAGGGTTTGTTTTGGCTTATGTGTGTTTCACCTCACAGTCTATTACTGATGGAAGTCAGGGAAGGAGCTCAAATATGGCAGGAACCCAAGGCAGGAACTGAAGCAGAGGCCATAGAAGAGTGTGGCTTACTGGCTTGTTTTCCATGGCTTGCTTAGCCTGCTTTTTAATGCCAGTATGATTAACTGGCATGTTGGGTTTAGGTAGTCAAGCCTTGATTGTTGGAGCTGCTGGAGCCTAGATTCTGCTTATGCCTAAGAAATAATTAAATAGTGATAAACTACTGTAACAAAGCAGCGTTCCCAGCCTGAGTCTTATAAAGCTATTCACTCCAGAGCCCAGTATTTTGGTCCTTGTATTAATTTTTTAATTATGATTTAACTGTACTATTCAACTAATGTGCCTTTACTAATATTTATTGGTTTATCAATTTGAGATGTTTTTCCGCCAACTAATTGTTACTAGAGTCTGATATTTACATGATTCCTGTCTTTCCTATGTATTAAAAAGCATCTTTTGCTAACATGATCATGACTGGTAGTTGATCATTTAAAAAAAAAAGTAGTGTAAAACAAGATATCATTAAAAAATTATATATAAGGCACCGCCACCATCTCCATACTCACAGACCTAACTCCAGATACACAGGGACTGAACTGCTTTTGCCTGGTGTGTACCCCCACTTGAATACACCCCTGCCACCACCTCCATACACACAGGTCTAGTTCCAGTCCTGAACTGGTTTTGTCTGGTAAGTCCCTTCTCCCAACTCCCATCTTTCCAACAGCCATATCCCTCCCCATAGGTCTAGCTCCAGCCTACAGTTCTGACTTTACATGGTGAGTCCCTTACTCCTACTGCTATCTATTCCCTCCTTCATCTTCACACCTACAGGCCTAGCTTCAGATTGTGGCTCCTATACCAGCTTTGCCCAGCATGTGTTCAATCATGTGGGTACTGAGAGCCACGTCTGAGTCCTCTGGATATAGAAAAGTGATGCAGAGGGAAATAGAAAAAAAAAGTCAGTCTTGTATTAGCTTTACCCAGCATGGCTTTGGTCATATAGTTCCTGTACTAGCCCAGTCAAAGGAAGCCTATAATCTCACACCAGACACACTACCAAAGAAAGATGTTCACATTGCCCAAGTCACACATCACAAAAACAAAACCAATATGAAAATCCATGACAGTATGTCTCTCATCAAACCAAATAGTCCTACAGAAGTGTTCTCTACTGAGAATTACTTAAATGAACCACTGGACACAGAATTTAAAAGAACAATATAAACTTTATCAAAAAGTCCAAAGATGTTAAAGAACACATAAATAAACACATCATTGAAGTTCAAGAGTATAACAATAAATGCCTGAGTGACATACAAGAAAATACAATTACACAAAAGAATGAATGATGAAGGCAATTTAGGATCTGAAAATAGAATTCAGGAATGTGATAGAAATATTGAAGAAAAGTCAAGCTGAAATTTAGATGGGATTGAAAACCTCAATAACCCAACTGGAAAACTCAAGGGAAAGCCTACAAGGAGAATTGATCAAATAGAAGATAAAATATCAAGACCTGAAGACAAAGTAGAGGGATTAAACCCCACAAAAAAAGAATAGGTACAAAAATTAGGAAGAACAGGAAAGGAACATGCAGGATCTGTGAGATAGCATGTGAAGAGCAAATCTTTGAGTTATAGGCATAAATAAGGGGGAAGAATTCCAGGTCTATGTTATAGACCAGATCTCCAATGTGATCATAGAAGAAAATTCCCAAACAAAGGAAGAATATATCAATAAAGATACAGGTTCCCAGGTACTGGCAATTTAGCCAACTCCACAGGGAAAATGAGGTTGTGGATCTTGGAGGAGAATCTACTCCACCAACTTTGCTAAACCAGTATAATTCTTGAGTATGTACTTAGAGAGAAGTGTAGCTTTCACCCCTCATCAAAGAAGCTTCTTTTTTCAGAAGATAGAAACCATTGCAGAAAACCACAACTAGGTAAAATACAGAGAACAATTGATTGTGGAATGCCCAGCCCCAGTGAATACATCTATAACATAACTCCTGCCCCTAAAGGTCAGGGAACACTGTCTAAGACAAGGAGAAAAGATTTTAAGTATTTTCTCTAATTTTGTCAAATGCAAATGGATTAGATAGTGCTACTGTAATTCTTATTTAATAACTGTTTTTGTTGTATATAGTTTTACTCTATTAAGGCTAAAACCTTCCTTTTTAATTAGACCAAAAGGGGGAAAATGCTGTGGAATAATCCCTTTCTACACTATGAATATAGGCTGGTAGATAAGCAGGAAGTTAGGTGAGAAAGCCAAACCAAGAATGCTGGGAAGGAGAAGGGTGGAGTCAGGAGTTGGCAGCCAGATGTAGCCACACTGGGAAAAGGTACCAAGCCACATGACTAAACATAGACAAGAATTATAGGTTAATTTAAGTATAAGAGCTAGTTAGTAATAAGCCTGAGCTACTGGCCAAACATATAAATAATATTAAGCCTCCAAATCAATTATTTGGGAAGAGGCTGCTGGGTATTTGAGAGTTGCTAGTGGGACAGAAACTTCTGCCTACATTTGAGGACCAGGAAAAGGGAGTGAAAAGATTGCAAGAGCAGGGGGATCAGAAAGTCTGCTGTGAGATTATGTTTCCTGGATGGTGAAACTCCACCCGGGTTACCTCAACAATATGGCTGCCTAAACAGGACTGGAAAAAGGGCAACACCAGTAGGCATGCTAATGAGGAATCTTGTGGGACTCCACCCCAGACAAAGAACAATAGGTAGCTAAGGAATACTGAGAGAGGGAGAATTAGCCATCTCCAGGAATGAGTCCTTGCATTGGGTAATACCAAGTGGTCAGCTCTAAAGTCGTATGTATGTATGTATGTATGTATGTATGTATGTATATGATATATGATTGATATATGATATTTATGTGTGTGTATATTTGAAACACTGGACATAAACATATGTAACAATAAGAATTAGACAGAAAGAGGCCATGAATTTGTGAGGGTGGGATAGGAGGGGTTGGAAGAAAGGGAAGTGGTGAATAACACCATTATATTTTAATTAAAGAAATAAAAATTATGCATAAAATCTCCTAGTTATTGTATCTTAACATAAAGCATAGGATCTTTTAAGGTTGGATCAGAAAAATTCTCCAAGTATGAGTTCTTTAAGAATCAAATGCAAGGGGGATGGAGAGATGGCTCAGCAGTTAAGAGCACTGACTTCTCATCCAGAAGACCCAGGTTCAATTCCCAGCACCCACAAGGCAGCTCACAACTGTCTATAACTCCAGTTCCAGGGAATCTGACACCTTCACACCAATGCACATAAAATAAATTTAAATAAATTATTGAAAAAAGGATCAAATGCAAAATGTATCTTCAATGATAAATTATCAGATATTTCTTCCAAGGGTATAAGAACAGAAAATCACTTGTAAGACAAACTGAGTTTGAAATGTTTCCAGAATGTGGATTTTTCTCTTCAGTCATTAACAGTTGTTTGGTTATCTAGTAATCTTGTTTTTAATGATAATGTTAGTGGTTTATATATTTTTTAATGGTCAGATATTTCCACTCCCTTTAAAACAAGGGTCTTTATTACACTCTTATCTAATTGTTCTTTTGCAGTATGAGACAAAATCATTAATAATTAACATAACTAACAAATGCAGAGTTAACAGGTTTGGGGCTAATTTCCCCAGACTTTTGGAAAGCAGAGAGCTCACTTGTGAGCAACAAGTACATTGTATTAGACTCTGTTGTATACTCCTGCCCCCAGAATCACAGTGGTAGTGCTGACTACACCAGGGCCTGTTTCCAATATTCATACATACAAGCCTAATAAGAACTATTAATAGTTGTGCCGGTTAAGTTTTTGACAACTTGACATAAACCTATAATCTAGAGTCACCCAGGAAGAGAGAACCTCAATTGAGGAATTGCTTCTATCAAATTGGCCTGTAGACATGTCCGTGGGGGTATTTTCTTGATTAATGATTGATGTGAGAGGGCCCAGTCTACTTATTGCATGTGGTGCCACCACTGGGGAAGTGGTCTTGAGTTGTATAAGAAAGTAGCCTTGCCAGCCATGAGGAGCAAGCCAACAAGTAACATTCCTCCATTGCCTCTGCTTCAGTTTCTGCCTCCAGGTTCCTGTCTTGGCTTCTTGAAGATGGACTGTAAGTTGTAACCCAATAAATCCTTTCCTCTTCCAACTTGCTTTGGGTCATGGCATTTATAACAAAGGAAAGCAAACTAGGACAATAGTCCTATCATTAAGTTCCATTATTGTCATAAAATTGTAGTATTGAGCAATGGCCAGAAGAGATTCCTGTATGTTCATTTATAGAATCTCTGGGATTGGGTTTGCTGTTGACTGGGAGTTTTATGATCATAGAGAAGAGGTTAAATATTTTTGTCTGTTGAAGATTCAAATAATTTATGTTTAAGAGAATAATCACAAGTTTTATGATTTCTAGTTGTGTTAGCTGCTACAAGCACTGTATTAACCCACTAATTTTATTACAATGTTGCAATAATGAACACACACACACACACACACACATATATAAATATATATATATATGTATATAAAAATATATATAAATGTTTACTCAAATATTCCTTGACATGATTTAGCATTTTATCGTCTATTGTCACCCACATTTTAGGGCAAATGTCTTACCTCTTGTATTCCCCAGAGTTTAGCACTGGCCACCCATTGTGGTATGAGAGAGACCAGTAATGAGCAGTAAGAGAAGTTTAATTAATATGTTGGAAAGAAGAACAAATAAAGAGGTCCAGTGACCCCAAGATCATCTTCACAGTACTAGAATGTGATTAAGATTTATGTAGAGGTCTTTGATCCACTTGGATTTGAATTTTGTGCATGGTGATAGATATGGATTTATTTGCAGTCTTCTACATGTTGACATCCAGTTATACCAGCACCATTTGTTGAAGATGCTTTCTTTTTTCCATTGTACAATTTTGGCTTCTTTGTCAAAAATCAGGTCTTCATAGGTATGTGGATTAATGTCAGGATCTTCAATTTGATTCCATTGGTCCACATGTCAATTTTTATATACCAATACCAAGCTGTTTTTATTACTATAACTCTATAGTAGAGCTTGAAGTCAGGGATAGTGATGCCTCCAGAAGTTGCTTTATTGTAAATGATTGTTTTAGATATCCTAGGTTTTCTGTTTTTATATATGAAATTGAGTATTGTTCTTTAAAGGTCTGTGAAGAATTGTGTTGGGATTTTGATGGGGATTGCATTGAATCTGTAGATAGCTTTTGGTAAGATTGCCATTTTTATGATGTTAGTTCTACCTATCCATGATGGGAGATCTTTCCATTTTCTGATATCTTCAACAATTCCTTTCTTCAAGGACTTAAAGTTCTTGTCATACAGGTCTTTCACTTGTTTGGTTAGAGTTACCCCAAGGTATTTTATAAATCTAGCTACATCGAATCTGATAGAGGAGAAAGTAGGAAGTAGCCTAGAATGCATTGACACAGGAGACCACTTCCTACATATAACACCGGTAGCACAGACGCTGAGAACAACAATTAATGAATGGGACTTCCTGAAACTGAGAGGCTCTGTAAGGCAAAAGACACAGTAAATAAGACAAAATGACAGCCTACAGAATGGGAAAAGATCTTCACCAACCTCACATCTGACAGAGGGCTAATCTCCAAAATATATAAAGAACTTAAGAAACTAGACAGCAAAATACTAAACAATCCAATTAAAAAATGGGCTACAGGTCTAAACAGGATTCTCAACAGAAGGATCCCAAATGACTGAAAGATATTTAAGGAATTGTTCAACATTCTTAGTCATCAGGGAAATGCAAATCAAAATGACTCTGAGATACCATCTTACACCTGTCAGAATGGCTAAGATCAAAAACACTGATGACAGCTTATGTTGGAGAGGATGTGGAGCAAGGGGAACACTCCTCCACTGTTGGTGGGAGTGCAAACTTGTACAGCCACTCTGGAAATCAGTATAGCGACTTCTCAGAAAATTGGGAATCAAGCTACTTCAAGACCCAAGGATACCACTCTTGGGTATATACCCAAGGGATGTTCACTCATATCACAAGGACACCTGCTCAACTATGTTCATAGCAGCAGTATTCATAATAGCCAGAACCTGGAAGCAACCTAGATGCCCCTCAATCGAAGAATGGATTAAGAAAATGTGGTACATATACACAATAGAGTACTACTCAGCAGAGAAAAACAATGACATCATTAAATTTGCAGGCAAATAGATGGAACTAGAAAATATGATCCTGAGTGAGGTAACCCAATCCCAGAAAGACAATCATGGTATGTACTCACTCATAAGTGGATAATAGATGTAAAGCAAAGGATAATCAGACTACAACCCACAGCTTCAGAGAAGCTAGGAAACAACAAAGACCCTAAGAGGGATGTATGGATCACCTTGGGAAGGGGAAACAGATGAGATCTCCATGAGTAAACCAGGGATGGGGGCAATAGAGGGGAGGGGATGGGGGATAAGAACATGAGGAAACTGGATGGTCAAGCTAGGGGATGGAGTGGGAGAGCAATGAAAGAGATATCTTGATAGGGAGAGACATTATGGGGTAAGGGAGAAACTTGGTGCTAGGGAACTTTCCAGGAATCCACAAGGATGACCCCAGATTAGACTACTAGCAATAGTGGAGAGGGTGCCTGAACTGACCTACCCTGGTAATCAGATTGGTAAGTACCCTGTCATCATAGAACCTTCATTAAATAACTAATGGAAGCAGATACAGAGATCCACAACCAAGCACCAGGCTAAGCCTCCAGGAGTCCATTTGAAGAGAGGGAAGAGGGATTATATGAGCAGGGGTGGGGGTGGGGTCAAGATCATGTTGGAGAAATCTACCAGAGACAACTGAACCAAGCTCAAAAGAACTCAAGAACTTTAGACCGACAGCTGTGGAACCTGCATGGGACTGAACTAGACCCTCTGCATATGGGAGACAGCTGTGTATCTGGGTCTGTCTGAGGGGCCCCTGGCAATATGATCAGGATCTGTCCCTGGTGCATGAGCTGGCTTTCTGGATCCCATTACTTATGGTTGGAAACCTTTCTCACCCTTGAGGCAGGAGGGAGGGGCTGGATCCTGCCTCAACTGAATGTACCAGGGTTTGCAGTCCCCTCCATGGGGGAACTTACCCTTTTGGAGGAGGGGATGAGGAGTAGGTTGGGGGTGCATTAGGTAGGGGTAAAGGGTGTGGGAGGAGGGGTGAGAGGGGGATCTGTGTTTGGTATGTAAAATGAGTAAAAAATGTTTTTTTTAAATAACAAAATTAAGAATTGGAGAGAGAGAAGGAAAAAGGAGTCTTCATAATTAAACACTCTAATCAAGGTGAGGCCCAGTTGATTATTGTCTCAGTTCTGGTTTGAAAATTGTCCTAAAGTTGTTATTGATAGTGTCCCTTGAGGGGAACAATATGGTTCCCATGAGATGATTGTTTTCATCCTTGTTCTCATATTCATGAATGATTGCTCCCATTCAGGTTAAGCCTGTTCTGCAGGCTCAATGGTTTCTTCGGGGTTGTCTTAGTTAGGGTTTCTATTGCTGTGACAAAACACCATGACCAAAAAGCAAGTTGGGGAGGAAAGGGTTTACTTGGCTTACACTTCCACATTGCTGTTCATCAGCGAAAAAAGTTAAAGACAGGAATTCAAACGTGGCTAGAACATGGAGGCAGAAGCTGATGCAGAAGCCATGAGGGGGTGATACTTACTGGTT